>CM051235.1:238283090-238477212 GCA_027917425.1 Gastrophryne carolinensis | reverse complement strand
AGCAGCGCTTAGAGCGACTGCTAGTAGACGCTGTAAGCGGGTATTGGACGCTGTAACAGAGCGCCTCAGTCGCTGTAGTAACCTGGCCAGCAGATGAATGTTGGGCGTTCTAACACCAGTACAGCGTTACAGCGTTGCAGCGAGCGAAAGGTAGTGCCAGCTCAGTGCGACCGACTCTCAGCGACTCACACCATATTCAACAGAAAAACAGACAATTCTGTGCAACTCAATAGCCCTAAATTTAGGAGATAATGTTTTCCTCACATTGCTCTGCCTCACCTGGAACTGGCTGCAAACATCCCCTCCAATAGGAGCTGTGCTTGGTCCCTGCATACCCTATCACAACTCTTCCTGACACACAGTTTACCAAATAGGGTTTAGGTCTGCCTAGTTTTTGTGACCAAAGGTTGTCTTATGTTCCCCTCAATACTGCTGCTTTTTGCATAAAGGGGTCACCCAAAACAGTTAAAACAGGTCTACTGGTATTAAGTCACAGATGTTGATTTCCACTATAGGGTTCATAATATGCCACCCATAGGGCATTGCCTAAATCAAAACATATTCCCCAACACTGCCATACTAATGACTGCTTATAGTTTTTTTGTAAATACTAAGCCCCAAGTGTTGGAATTATCTTGGGCACAATAGCAGACTAGTACTCATGCAGTTGCACAGTAGCTTGGGAGCCAGCTGTTGTCTGCACCTCCTTTATCAAACCTGTCATGCACGGTGAGTATTTAATCATTATAAAACTAATTAGTCAGCTTGTTTGTTCTGCGGCAAAGTGCAATTATGTTTTATTGCTGCCAATTGTAGGCAATTACAAATCCCAGATTGTCCATCACATGGCTTAATAAAAATATAATGTTGGTAACTTGACCTTTTCAATATATTCTATTGAAGTTTAAAGAATACAATCTATAGATGAAATTACATTTTTGAAAGCTGACCAAAGACAGACCAGATCTAATACTGATGAAACCTTCCCCAAAATGAGGATACCTGGCAGTGTATAACTCTAAGTCTAAAGAAAAGGGACTGCACTGCACTACCAATAACCTCTAACAGGTGCTAACCCCTAGGACCCTCAATTACAATATCCTGATACCAATCATAACTCTAAGTCTGTGATCCTATGGCGACCAAATCTGGATTCCAAAGAGCGCTCTGAATTATTGCACGCACCCACCAGCAGATCATCAGGTCTCCTTGGTGAGAAAAGCGCATAGAGCAGGGGTGTGATGGCAATATTCTGCAGGATCTGCATTTAATCGCCTGGCAGTGAGGTCCAAATAATGAGGAGGTTGGGAAAAAACTTCAGAATAATGAGGGTACAGATGTGGACGGGGAATCCCACAGAATCAGTTACTATCTACCCAAAACCTGAACTTGCAATGTTTGATACGAACCCAAACTTTGCAGTTCAAATTCGCCCATCTCTATTTATAAGTAAAAAACACTTCAGTACATGTCTTCCCATTGTGATCTATATGATCTTAACCTACAGCGCCACTATAGCTTTGAGAAGAGAACCGCTCATCGCAAACTATATGGAGACGGTGGTAAATGAGACGCTGAATGGCGGACACATCAGTGCAGACTATTTTTTTGTTTGTTAAATCGCACACGGAGTCCGGCTGAGGCAAGAATATTGGCGCTGAGTGGCCAAGCCTTGAGGTGTGCAGATCTGTTCATCGGTGACCACTGTCTCATATTTTCATCCCCCCATGTGTGAGTTACAGTGACTCCAGCTTGTACAGGTCTCAGCACACCCCTTCCATTGTAGTAATGGAGTGTGCGGAGCCGGTCACTATAAATGATGGATCAGGGGTGGCAGTGCTATCGCAGGACTCAATTTTCTTGCAGCAGAGATAGCCATGCTACACAACAAAGGAAATAAATGCCAAGAAAGGTCTTTTTGGTATTGCGCCTTTAGGCACTTGCCTATTGTGGTTAGTAATAAATCTGGCCCTGTACATGTCCATGCCTGAAATATCATGAAACCCAGGTATGGCATGTGCACATTACACCCCAGGGTGAGAGGAAAAGGGTGTAGCTGGACACACGAATTGCTTGTATCTCCAGGGTGCCCCAGAGGGGTGGCAGGTGTGGGCACTTTAAGTAAGAGCCGATGAGAAAAATAGCTTATATATCTAACATTAGTTGCCTGCTCCCAGGGAAGTGCTTCTAAAACTCTTGTCCATTGATGTTGCTGTTTGAAAGGTCAGCCATAATGACTGGATTACACCCAGGCTGGTTCACATCAGGAAATAGTTTGCATAAACCTTGTCCGTTTCAGGCTATTCAGTTTCCTGCTTTTACTGGTCTATATTTATACTCATTATCATGATGATATCAATAACTTTGTCATTATAGTCCTTTTATTTGTTATGACAAGCTGCACCCAATAACTATAGTTCATAAGTGCCCATAAATATCAGATTAAAGTTGATTTGTAATAAACAATGTCCTTACAGAAACCTCCTTTATTGCCCCCCAGCACCGTACATGCAAATATCTGCGGAAAGAAAAACAAAATGAGACTATAAAATATTAATTTACAAACTGAGCTCTATATCAAACAGACAGGCTCATTGCTCTGCTCCTGTACAGTGGAACCCCACCTCCCCCCTGTTAAAAGGGCAGGTTTTGTCATGTAAATAGAATAATAATTTCAGAACTTTCTCCACCTTTAATGATACCTATAATAAATACAAATATAAAGTGAAATAAAGTGGTTGCTTGAATCTGCATACTTGTAAATTAATAATTTGTTGAATTACCCTTCTTTTTGGGTGGGAGACTAAAAGCATAGAACATCTAGACCTGAAAATTTTCGAGCAACAAGCTCCACATCTGTCAGATTACAGAGGCATTTCCCGTGTTCAGCCCTCTTCAGGTCACCCCACAGATTTTCAGTTTCATTTGGATTTTGCTCTGGTTGGGATTAGAGATGAGCGAATCGATTCGGACGAACCCAAATTCGTTCCGAATTTCAGGAAAAATACGATTCTGAACGAATCCAAATTTCCCCGCGATTCAATCGATCGATGTTTTCCTTTAAACTACATTTATTTCAATTACAGCCATGAAGGTCACATGCAGCCTATCAGCAGCCAGGAAGCCCGGTGACGTCACAGTGCTATATAAACGGCGGCCATCTTGCTTGTGCACATTTCAGCCTTGCATTGCAGACAGAACGGAGGTTGCTGCAGACAGGGAGAGACTTACAGACAGGCAGGTAGACCCACAGAGACCAATAAAGTGCCAGGGAAAGATAGGGAAAAATTGGGAACGATCCAGGCAGGGACAGCAGAGAAAATGACAGGGAAACTTTTTTTTATTTTCACTTCACTTCATTTGCCAGATCAGTTTTAAATTGCTTTTTTTTGTGCTGTAAATATTCCTGGCCACTGTGCATCCCATCCTGGCAGTGGCATATTTAACCCTATCTGTTACACACAAGCATTTCTTATAACTCGATTAGTTTTAATTTTTTTTGTATGCTGTAAAAACCCCAGCCCACATGGGCATACTATTTCAGCACATTTGACCCTATCTGTTATATTAAATCAGCTTCTAAAGGCTCTGTTTTATTAATTTATTGCATTTTGAATTGGTTTTGTGCATCCTGTAAAAACACCAGGCCACATGGGCATCCCAAACCAGCACATTTCACCCTATCTGTTATATTAAATCAACTTCTACAGGCTCTGTTTTATTAATATATTGCATTTGGAATTGGTTTTGTGCATCCTGTAAAAACACCAACCCACATGGGCATCCCAAACCAGCACATTTCACCCTATCTGTTATACTAAATCAGCTTCTAAAGGCTCTGTTTTATAAATATATTGCATTTTGAATTGGTTTTGTGGGTTCTGTAAAAACACCAGGCCGCAGGGTATCCCAAACCAGCACATTTCACCCTATCTGTTATACTAAAGCAGCTTCTACAGGCTCTGTTTTATTAATATATTGAATTTTGAATTGGTTTTGTGCATCTTGTAAAAACACCAGGGCGCAGGGTATCCCAAACCGGCACATTTCACCCTATCTGTTATACTAAAGCAGCTTCTAAAGGCTCTGTTTTATTAATATATTGCATTTTGAATTGGTTTTGTGCTTCCTGTAAAAACACCAGGCCGCAGGGTATCCCAAACCAGCACATTTCACCCTATCTGTTATACTAAAGCAGCTTCTACAGGCTCTGTTTTATTAATATATTGCACTTTGAATTGGTTTTGTGTGTCCTGTAAAACACCAGGCTGCAGGGTATCCCAAACCGGCACATTTCACCCTATCTGTTATACTAAAGCAGCTTCTACAGGCTCTGTTTTATTAATATATTGCATTTTGAATTGGTTTTGTGTGTCCTGTAAAAACACAAGGCCGCAGGGTACCCCAAACCGGCACATTTCACCCTATCTGTTATACTAAAGCAGCTTCTACAGGCTCTGTTTTATTAATATATTGCATTTTGAATTGGTTTTGTGTGTCCTGTAAAAACACCAGGCCGCAGGGTATCCCAAACCAGCACATTTCACCCAATCTGTTATACTAAATCAGTTTCTACAGGCTCTGTTTTATTAATATATTGCATTTGGAATTGGTTTTGTGCGTCCTGTAAAAACACCAGGCCGCAGGGTATCCCAAACCAGCACATTTCACCCTATCTGTTATACTAAAGCAGCTTCTACAGGCTCCGTTTTATTAATATATAGCATTTTTAATGGGTTTTGTGCGTCTTGTAAAAACACCAGCCCTCAGGGTATCCAATATTGCCAATTTTCACAGTATCTGGTGCAGAGAAGCAGTATCTCACTTTTTTTAACTTCTGCTTTTTAAAGTAAACACATTTTTTTAAGTGCCTATTGCGCATTTCAAATACATAAAAATGTCAGGCAGACAAGTGCCAGGATGTTCAAAGAGGAGTGGCAGAGGCCACGATTCAGCAGGCAGAGGTCGCAGCAGATTAGGGGCGAGTGGCAGCAGGAGTCGCGGTGAGAGACCTGATCTGCCAGTATCTGCTAGCGGTCGTGTCTCCACCAGTAACCCATCTGCCGTGGTAGATTGGTTAACGCGGTCATCCACATCATCACAAGTTACATCTGACACCCCCAGTCTAGGGTCGGTAGGTTCCTCTGACACAACCCTGAGTTGGCATGGCCCGGGAGCAGTCCCTGTCCTCCCATTGCCTCTGTCCTACGCCGTTCCCTCCCCCAGCGACGTATCCTATGCTTTGGGTTCAGCTCCACTCTTTAGTGAGGAGGACGATCAGATAGAGGACAGTCAGCAGCTACTGCCCAGCCAAGAAATGGAGGTGGCTTCGTTTGCTAGGCAGACAAATAGTGATGTGGAGAGT
Organism: Gastrophryne carolinensis; assembly: GCA_027917425.1. Lineage (NCBI taxonomy): Eukaryota > Metazoa > Chordata > Amphibia > Anura > Microhylidae > Gastrophryne > Gastrophryne carolinensis. Next base: position 238,471,847 of record CM051235.1, on the reverse strand, counting down.
GGCGTGGGTGTTGTTGGGAGCGTTCCAGCTCCTGTGCCAGACACTGTTGAGGAAACCGAGAACATCAGTGATGTGCAGCCACAACTTGGTGATGATGATGATGATGATGATGAAGCCGATCGCACTTGGGAGCTGGGTGCAGAAGGGGCTTCATCCTTATCATCAGGAGAAGAGGGGCGCAGGTTGCCCCGGAGTCAGCAGCTGAGGCAGCAAGGTGTTAGCAGCATGGTTGGCAGTCAGCATAGGGGCATAATTATAAAGCTTGGAGCCAAACGGGGCTGGGGTAGAGCACCTGCTGCGCGGCAGGCTACCTTATCGGGAGGTAGTGGAGCAGGGGTTCCTGGAGTTGGCGACAGTAGCAGTGAATCAGTGTGGGCTGTTGGTGGGAAAAGTAACTACTCGGCAGTGTGGCAGTTTTTCCTCAAGCATCTGCAGGAGGGTAACATGGCCACATGCAAGATATGTAGGCAGAAGGTGAAGCATGGCCAGGGCCCAAATGTTGGCACCACGGCCCTGCGTCAATATATGCTGCGTCACCATAAAGCGGCCTGGAAGAACCGAGGCTCCGAAGAGGTGGTCCAGGCTGCTTCCTCACCAAGTGGCACGCCACTCCCAATTTCTGCCAGCCAAGGCTCCAGCACCTCAGCCGAAGGCAGCTGTGCGTCATACCCATCCTCTGTCGCTCCTCCTGATGCTCCTGCTACTCCTCCTCCAAGTCATGCATCCCGCCAGCAATCCATCAGCGAAACCATGTCCAAGAGACAGCTGTATGCGCCCACTCATCCAACGGCGCAGAAGCTGAATGTGCTCCTGTCCAAGTTGCTGGTGCTGCAGTCGCTCCCTTTTCAGGTGGTGGACTCTGCACCTTCAGAGAACTGATGGCTTGTGCCGAGCCGAGGTGGAGAGTCCCAAGCCGTCATTTCTTTGCCAAGAAGGCAGTACCAGCACTGCACACTTTTGTTGAACAGAAGGTGGGCCAGTCCTTGAGCCTGTCGGTGTGTAGCAAAGTGCATGGCAGCACCGATGTCTGGAGCTGTAACTACGGTCAGGGACAGTACATGTCGTTTACGGCCCATTGGGTGAATGTGGTCCCTTTGCAGCAGCAGCAACTTGGACAGGTCGCGCCGCTTCGGCCTCCGCGCTCCCTGGCCGTTGTGCCTGTGACACCATGCGACTCGGCCTCCTCATCCTCCGCCATCTCCTCACCCTCCACTGCAGGCTCAAGTCTCAGTGCCCCTCCAGCCTACCATGTGTGCAGGGCACGGAGGTGTCATGCTGTGCTTCACATGGTTTGTCTTGGCGAACGGAGTCACACAGGGGAGGAACTGCTTAAATTTATTCATCAAGAAATCCAAACATGGCTTACTCCAAGAAAACTGAAAATGGGAACCATGGTTACCGACAATGGGAAGAACATTTTGTCTGCGCTGCGACAAGAAAGGCTGACCCATGCGCCCTGCATGGCTCATGTCTTCAATCTGGTTGTGAAGCGGTTTCTGAAGTCTTCCCCCATCTTCAAGACATCCTAACAACTTCAAGGAAACTTTGCATGCACTTCAGCCACTCATACACCGCCAAGAACACCCTTCTTGAGCTACAGCGTCAGAACGGTAGCCCCCAACATAGTCTGATTTGCGATGTTTCCACCCGTTGGAATTTCACCCTGCATATGTTGGACAGACTATACGAACAGAGAAAAGCCATCACGGATTTCTTGATGATCCAAGCGGACAGGGGGACTCCCCTGTGTAACTTCAATGTCAACCAGTGGCAGCTCATACGTGACACCTGCCGTTTCCTCAGGCCCTTTGAGGAAGCCACTTTATTTGTGAGTCGCCAGGATTACGGGATGAACGACGTGATTCCACTGCTTCATGTACTACAGCACATGTTGGAAACCATGGCTGGTCAGGGCACTGGAGACATGGCGTCTACATCTTACGGCCACATGAACCCCGTTGGAGCTGAACTGGAGGAGGAGGAGGAAGAGGAGGAGGAGTGGCACAGTGCACAGTTTAGGCTTGGCAAAATGGCTGGTTTATCTAGTCAGCAGACAGGAGAGTAGGAGCAGGAGCAGCCACAGGAGCTAGGGGGTTGTGAGGAAGGCGAGACAGAGGACCCAGACACACCGTGGCAGTATGCAGTGGAGATGGAGACAGGTAGTTCCTCCAAGTCCCTTGCGCAAATGGCAGGAAGCATGCTCACGTGCTTGTGTAGTGACCCCAGAATTGTTTCCATTTGTCAGCGGGATGACTTCTGGCTCTCCACCTTATTGGACCCTCGCTTCCGGCACAAAATGTGGGCATGTTTTAAACCCGCCGAGAGGGAGGACAAACTGACCTACTACAAAGACATTCTATGTAGTCAGTTGGCCGATGCCTATCTGCGCCATTGGTCCATACTCTCGCAGGTCTGACTCGGGGGGACCTCTGCGCTCACCTTCCACTGCCATGGCTGCTGGGGGGGGTTGGCAGGAGCAGCAGCAGCAGCTCCATCAGCAGCAGCCTCAGTCTTCAGTCACTAATGAGTAGCTTTCTACACCCGCATAGTGAGTCTACTCATGAGCAGCAGGAAGACCTGGAGCAGGACCTGAACCAGCAGGTCATGTCATACCTTGACATGACCATGTCAACACACCTTGAGGATCCGCTGGACTTCTGGGCAGCCAAACTTGACTTGTGGCCACAGCTAGCTGAGTTTGCCCTGGAAAAGCTGTCCTGCCCGGCAAGTAGCGTGCCATGTGAGCGGGTGTTTAGTGCGGCGGGGGCCATAGTTACGGTGAGGAGAACTCGTCAGTCAACTAAAAATGTGGAGAGATAAACAGGAAACGCCAGCCTTAGTCCAGTTGAAAGGATAAAAAATCCATATTTATTATTCCATACAAAACTTCTTTAAAATCATTCCATCCATAGACGTAGGTCAGAGTACAGCATAAGGGAGCAGTGTAGTAGCCAACGCGTTTCGGGCACAGACTCAGCCCTTAATCATGACATGACATAAAAATGTGGAGAGACTCACCTTTGTGAAAATGAATCAGCCAGGATTTCCACCCACCAATGGCTGATGCATGCGCCTAGATTCAGCATGGTGCCACGTTTTACACTTTCCAAATGGTGCAAAACATATTTATGTCTTTAGGCCAATTCTTGGGCTCCTGCTGCCAACTCCAGTGTCTCTTTCAAGCTATGTTTGGGCTCCTGCTGCTGCTGCTGCTTGCAACTCCAGGGTGTCATTCAGCCAATTATTGGGCTCCTGCTGCCAACTCCAGTGTCTCTTTCAAGCTATGTTCGGGCTGCTGCTGCTGCTGCCAACTTCAGTGTGTCTTTAGGCCAATTTTTGGGCTCCTGCTGCCAACTCCAGTGTCTCTTTCAAGCAATGTTTGGGCTCCTGCTGCTGCTGCTGGCAACTCCAGTGTGTCTTTAGGCCAATTTTTGGGCTCCTGCTGCTGCCAACTCCAGGGTGTGTCTTTAGGCCAATTTTTGGGCTCCTGTTGCCAACTCCAGTGTGTTTTTGAAGCTATGTGTGGGCTGCTGCTGCTGCTTGCAACTCCAGGTTGTCATTCAGCCAATTTTTGGGCTCCTGCTGACAACTCCAGTGTCTCTTTCAAGCAATGTTTGGGCTGCTGCTGCTGGCAAAACCAGTGTGTCTTTAGGCCAATTTTTGGGCTCCTGCTGCCAACTCCAGTGTGTTTTTGAAGCTATGCTTTGGCTGCTGCTGCTTGCAACTCCAGGGTGTCATTCAGACAATTTTTGGGCTCCTGCTGCCAACTCCAGTGTTTCTTTCAAGCAATGTTTGGGCTCCTGCTGCCAACTCCAGTGTGTCTGTAGACCAATTTTTGGGCTCCTGCTGCCAACTCCAGTGTCTCTTTCAGCCAATTTTTGGGCTCCTGCTGCCAACTCCCGGGTGTCTTTCAAGCTAGGTTTGGGCTGCTGCTGCTTGCAACTCCAGGGTGTGTCTTTAGTCCAATTTTTGGGCTCCTGCTGCCAACTCCAGTGTTTCTTTCAAGCAATGTTTGGGCTCCTGCTGCTCCTGCCAAGCTGCCAACTCCAGTGTGTCTTTAGGCCAATTCTTGGGCTCTTGCTGCCAACTCCAGTGTCTCTTTCAAGCAATGTTTGGGCTCCTGCTGCCAACTCCAGTGTGTCTTTAGGCCAATTTTTGGGCACCTGCTGCCAACTCCAGTGTCTCTTTCAGCCAATTTTTGGGCTCCTGCTGCCAACTCCAGTGTGTCTTTCAAGCTAGGTTTGGGCTGCTGCTGCTTGCAACTCCAAGGTGTCATTCAGCCAATTTTTGGGCTCCTGCTGCCAACTCCAGTGTCTCTTTCAAGCTATGTTTGGGCTTCTGCTGCTGCTGCTTGCAACTCCAGGGTGTCATTCAGCCAATTCTTGGGCTCCTGCTGCCAACTCCAGTGTGTCTTTCAAGCTAGGTTTGGGCTCCTGCTGCTGCTGCTGCTTGCAACTACAGGGTGTCATTCAGCCAATTCTTGGGCCCCTGCTGCCAACTCCAGTGTCTCTTTCAAGCTATGTTTGGGCTCCTGCTGCCAACTCCAGTGTCTCTTTCAAGCTATGTTTGGGCTGCTGCTGCTGCTTGCAACTCCAGCGTGTCATTCAGCCAATTTTTGGGCTCCTGCTACCAACTCCAGTGTGTCTTTCAAGCTAGGTTTGGGCTGATGCTGCTGCTGCTGCTGCTTGCAACTCCAGGGTGTCATTCAGCCAATATTTGGGCTCCTGCTGCCAACTCCAGTGTCTCTTTCAAGCTATGTATGGGCTGCTGCTGCTGCTTGTAACTCCAGGGTGTCATTCAGCCAATTTTTGGGCTCCTGCTGCCAACTCCAGTGTCTCTTTCAGGCAATGTTTTGGCTCCTGCTGCTGCTGCTTGCAACTCCAGGGTGTCATTCAGCCAATTTCTGGGCTCCTGCTGCCAACTCCAGTGTCTTTTTCAAGCTATGTTTGGGCTTCTGCTGCTGCTGCTTGCGACTCCAGGGTGTCATTCAGCCAGTTTTTGGGCTTCTGCTGCCAACTCCAGTGTCTCTTTCAAGCTATGTTTGGGCTCCTGCTGCTGCTGCTGCTTGCAAATTCAGGGAGTCATTCAGCCAATTTTTGGGCTGCTGCTGCCAACTCCAGTGTCTCTTTCAGCCAATTTTTTGGGCTCCTGCTGCTGCTGCTTGCAACTCCAGGGTGTCATTCAGCCAATTTTTGGGCTCCTGCTGCCAACTCCAGTGTGTCTTTCAAGTTATGTTTGGGCTGCTGCCGCTGCCAACTCCGGGGTGTGTCTTTAGGCCAGTTTTTGGACTCCTGCTGCCAACTCCAGTGACTCTTTCAAGCAATGTTTGGGCTCCTGCTGCCAACTCCAGTGTCTCTTTCAAGCTATGTTTGGGCTGCTGCTGCTTGCAACTCCAGCGTGTCATTCAGCCAATTTTTGGGCTCCTGCTACCAACTCCAGTCTGTCTTTCAAGCTATGTTTGGGCTGCTGCTGCTTGCAACTCCAGGGTGTCATTCAGCCAATTTTTGGGCTCCTGCTGCCAACTCCAGTGTCTTTTTCAAGCTATGTTTGGGCTTCTGCTGCTGCTGCTTGCGACTCCAGGGTGTCATTCAGCCAGTTTTTGGGCTCCTGCTGCCAACTCCAGTGTCTCTTTCAAGCTATGTTTGGGCTCCTGCTGCTGCTTGCAAATTCAGGGAGTCATTCAGCCAATTTTTGGGCTGCTGCTGCCAACTCCAGTGTCTCTTTCAAGCTATGTTTGGGCTGCTGCTGCTGCTGCTTGCAACTCCAGGGTGTCATTCAGCCAATCTTTGGGCTCCTGCTGCCAACTCCAGTGTCTCTTTCAAGCTATGTTTGGGCTGCTGCTGCTTGCAACTCCAGGGTGTCATTCAGCCAATTTTTGGGCTCCTGCTGCCAACTCTAGTGTCTTTTTCAAGCTATGTTTGGGCTCCTGCTGCTGCTGCTTGCAACTCCAGGGTGTCATTCAGCCAATTTTTGGGCTCCTGCTACCAACTCCAGTGTCTCTTTCAGCCAATGTTTGGGCTCCTGCTGCTGCTTGCAACTCCAGGGTGTCATTCAGCCAATTTTTGGGCTCCTGCTGCCAACTCCAGTGTGTCTTTCAAGCTATGTTTGGGCTCCTGCTGCTGCTGCTGCTTGCGACTCCAGGGTGTCATTCAGCCAATTTTTGGGCTCCTGCTGCCAACTCCAGTCTGTCTTTCAAGCTATGTTTGGGCCGCTGCTGCTGCTTGCAACTCCAGGGTGTCATTCAGCCAATTTTTGGGCTCCTGCTGCCAACTCCAGTCTGTCTTTCAAGCTATGTTTGGGCCGCTGCTGCTGCTTGCAACTCCAGGGTATCATTCAGCCAATTTTTGGGCTCCTGCTGCTAACTCCAGTGTCTCTTTCTAGCTATGTTTGGGCTGCTGCTGCTGCTTGCAACTCCAGGGTGTCATTCAGCCAATATTCTAAGCAGATAGCACGTCCTGCTCCAGACATAGTCCTTACATGTGGGTATACCTCCGCCTTCAGCGCCGTGCACTGCAGAACATGAAGAAAACAAGCTCCTCCCAGCCCTACATATACCGGAGGACCTCCCACAAATCCCCAGTTTTCTCTGCAGTGCTGGAACTGCGAAGACATGAAGTATCACGCTCTCGCAGGCGAGCCGGGCTTGACAGCCCGAGGCCCTGCGGGACTATTTCCACCCGTCCTCATTGTGAATTAATGCCTCCCAGCCTGGGCTGCGCGGGTCGGGTGAAGGTAGGCAGCACCTAGTGTGCTTATGGAGCTAGACTCCACCGCAATCCCCCTCCATAGGGTAGGCGGTTAAGGCGTATGGTGAGCCTTCTATTGGATGCCCCTCCCGCACTAGTGCCCCTCGCCCGGTGTAGCGGTGAACCCAGTATCTTGGATCACCTTCCTCCCTAGATTTCCCCGTTAGTGGGGGAAAAAAGGGGGGGGGGTCGTGTGTACGACGGCTAATCCTTGCCCTAATCACACTAGTCAACCATTGTCTTGTTTGGTCCTTGGAGTCAGAGCTGCGCTTCACTCTCAGCCTTTTGCTTTCCTTCGGGACAAGCCCGTCTGTGTGTAGCTTGTGGGGTCTTACCTAGCAGTGGTGACAATGCATGGGTCTGCGTCCCTTGTGCCCAGCAGGCGCTAGCTGGCCTACCCACCTCTTCTGAGGCTGGGCCCGCGCCTCGCCTTGTTTCTCCTACCCCCCCAAGCCTGAGTCTAACCCCCAATCCTAGCGGGGACTCCCATGCTGACTTTGCCGCTAGACTGGCTAGCGTGGAAAGTTTAGTCGCTGGCTCCCGCTAAAAAGTGCCACCTGAATCCTGAAGCCACTATTCTTCCTGTAGACTCGGATGATTTACATTTGTCCTACGCACACTCCCCCTCAGAGGAAGGGGAACTGTTTTCTGACTCGGGGTCCTACGACGATGAGTCCAGGAGTCAGGATGAATCTGGTTCTGACCTTTGGTCCCAGGATGACGTTGATAGATTACTGGCCCAGATCTTTGATGTGTTGTCCCTCTCTCCCCCGCCTGCGGCTCCTCGGCAAAGAGGTGACCTGTTCCATACCGCTAAGGTACGGTTGGAATTCCCTGAACAAACTCATTTTAATAATCTAGTCTTAAAGGAGTGGGAACATCCCAGCAAGCTCCAGGGGGTTCCTAAGACTGTGGATAAGAAGTATCCATTCCCTGCTGCCCTGATCAAGTGTTGGACTTCGCCGCCCGAAGTGGATGCCCCGATCCTGGGTCTATTCCAACCTGTTCACGGTGCCCAAAAAGGACGGGTCAGTCAGACCCATTCTGGACTTAAAAATCTTAAACAGATTTGTCAGAAACAGGCATTTTCGTATGGAAACACTGCACTCGGCCATTGCCTCGCTGCGCCCAGGGGACTTCGTGACATCTGTGGACATCAAGGACGCTTACCTGCACGTTCCGGTGTTCCCGGGGCATCAAAGGTTCCTCAGATTTGCGCTGCTCGATCAGCATTACCAGTTTGTGGCTCTGCCATTCGGACTTACGTCAGCCCCCAGGGTATTCACCAAGGTGCTGGCAGGAGTAATGTCTCTGTTGAGACTAAAAGGCATACGAGTGTTGCCCTGCCTGGACGATATACTTATCTCATCCCAGTCTCTGCAGCAGGCAGAGCTGGACACGCAGTTGGTGGTGACCACCCTGGAGTCCTTCGGCTGGGTGATCAATTACCCAAAGTCCTCCCTGTCCCCTTCCTCAGTGACACCGTTTCCGGGGATGATTCTGGATTCAGTTCAGTCAAGGATATTCCTTCCTCCACAGAAGGTGGAAGCTCTGACAACGCAGGTGAGGTCCCTGCTCTCGAGCCCTCATCCCTCTATCAGGCAGGGAATGCAGTTGGTGGGCTCGATGGTGGCAAGCTTCGAGGCGGTGCCATTTGCCCAATTCCATTTGAGAACTCTGCAGCTTCACCTTCTGTCAGTTTGGAACAAGGACCCAGCCTCCTTGGACGAGATCTGGGTGCTTCCCCCCTCGGTCAGACAATCCCTGGCGTGGTGGCTGGACCACGGGAACTTGACAAGGGGCAGATCCTTCCTGGCTCCCTCCTGGGAGACGGTCACGACGGATGCCAGTCTCTCGGGCTGGGGGGGATTCTGGAAGTCCCTGTGTTTCCAGGGGAGGTGGGGTCCTCAGGAGGCCCATCTACCCATCAATGTCCTGGAACTCAGGGCGATCAGGTTGGTGTTGGAACACAGCACCTGAAGGGTCTGGTGATTCTGGTACGCTCAGACAACAGGACGGCGGTGGCCTACATCAATCATCAAGGAGGAACCCGGAGCAAGGGTGCTCTCCAGGAGGTGTCTCTGATTCTAACATGGGCAGAGACCAATGTTCAATGCATCTCGACTGTTTACATTCCGGGGACGGAAAATCTGCTAGCAGATGCCCTGAGCGGGGGGTCATCCCGTCAGGGGGAGTGGTCCCTCTCCAACTCGGTATTTCAATCCCTGTGTCACCGTTGGGGTGTCCCGGACGTGGATCTGTTTGCGTCCCGTTGGGGTGTCCCGGACGTGGATCTGTTTGCGTCCCGTCACAATCACAAGCTACCGAGCTTCGTATCTCTATCTCAGGATCCTCTGGCTCTGGCCACGGATGCTCTGGCAATGTCTTGGAAGGAGTTTCGGCTCCTGTATGCGTTTCCACCACTTCCCCTTCTGGGCAGAGTGCTACGCAAGATCGCTCTGGAAGGGGTACCCACTATTCTGGTGGCCCCAAGGTGGCCAAGAAGAGTGTGGTTCGTGTTTGGGATCTGAATTTGGTTTTGTCGGCCCTACAGGGTCCTCCTTTTGAGCCTATTCATGAAGCAGCTCTTGCTGTTCTCACGCTCAAGGTGGTCTTTCTGGTAGCCATTACCTCGGTGAGACGTGTCTCTGAGTTGTCTATTGCCTTGTCTATTCAGCCTCCCTACTTTGAGAGACACCGGGATAAGGTGGTGTTTCGCTTCAAGCCAGACTTCCTGCCTAAGGTTGTGTCTGCGTTTCATTTGAATCAAGATATTGTTCTTCCTTCCTTGTGCCTTAATCCTAATAACCCTAAAGAGAGGGTTTTACATTCCCTGGATGTGGTTAGGTGTGTCAAGTCTTACCTGGGTACCACTCAGGCATTTAGAAAGACGGATGCTCTCTTCGTTGTGCCTCACGGGCCTAGGAAAGGTTTGGCTCCCGCCAAGTCTACCATCAGTAAATGGATTCGTCAGGCTGTGGTTCAAGCCTATACTACTAAGGGGAAGACTCCCCCTTTCGTCTTACTGCTCATTCTACTAGAGCTGTTGGGGCTTCTTGGGCTTTTCAGCACCAGGCCTCTGTGGAGCAAGTTTGCAAGGCCGCTACTTGGTCTTCCGTTCATACCTTTACAAAGTTTTACAAGGTTGATGTTAAGGCCTCAGCTGACGCTGAGTTTGGCCGCAAGGTTCTGCAGGCCGTAGTTGTTTAAACGGCTTGCTGTTGCCTTCTGTTGGGGATCCCACCCTTCTTTACGGACACTGCTATTGGATGTCCCACATGTAAGGACTATGTCTGGAGCAGGACGTGCTGTCTGCTTAGAATAATACAACTCTGTGAAGTACTCACCTGTAGAGTTGGTATTATATGCAGACATCACGTCCTGCTCCACCCCACCCTGGTTTCACTTTGTTCTGGATCCCCTGTTTGGCGATTGTTATACTTGATATTCTGTTTTGCCAGTTTTGGGTGGTTGTTTCTCCTGGCCTCTCCTTCTCACTGCTTTTCAATGCTGGGGATTTGTGGGAGGTCCTCCGGTATATGTAGGGCCGGGAGGAGCTTGTTTTCTTCATGTTCTGCAGTGCACGGCGCTGAAGGCGGAGGTATACCCACATGTAAGGACTATGTCTGGAGCAGGACGTGCTGTCTGAATATAATACCAACTCCACAGGTGAGTACTTCACAGAGTTGTATTTTTTGGGCTTCTGCTGCCAACTCCAGTGTCTCTTTCAGCCAATGTTTGGGCTCCTTCTGCTGCTGCTGCTTGCAACTCCAAGGTGTCATTCAGCCAATTTTTGGGCTCCTGCTGCCAACTCCAGTGTGTCTTTCAAGCTATGTTTCGGCTTCTGCTGCTGCTTGCAACTCCAGGGTGTCATTCAGCCAATTTTTGGGCTCCTGCTGCCAACTCCAGTGTGTCTTTCAAGCTATGTTCGGGCTCCTGCTGCTGCTGCTTGCAACTCCAGGGTGTCATTCAGCCAATTTTTGGGCTCCTGCTGCCAACTCCAGGATGTCTTTCAGCCAATATTTGGGCTCCTTCTGCTGCCAACTCCAGGGTGTGTTTTTCAGGCAATATAGGGGCCTCTCATAGTGATGCCACCTCAACTCTCTGCAATTGTGCTGCTCTGCGATTGTAATAGCGATGCCTCTGATCTGCATGTCATAATTATTTACAGTATTATTTCACTAATCCAGCACGCATCCTATGCATGTTACAGCAAGGCAGAATGGTTTACAACCCTATTGAGGCTCTAGGATGCCATTTTTAATAGCAATTCGTCGCAAATAAATTCGGACCAAAACAGAATTTTTCAAAAGTTCACTCATCTCTAGTTGGGATATTCCAAACATTTGAGCTTCTTCTGGTGAAGCCATTCTTTTATTGATTTTGTTGCTTTGGGTTGCCATGCTAAAAGATTAAATTCCTCTTTGTCCTAAGGTTTGAAGGTTTGACTGAAATTTGGAACTGTTCATAATCCCCTACACCTCCTTGACTAAAGCCTCAGTTCCAGCTGCAGAACATGTTCCTCAAAGCATAATTCTGCCTCTGTGTCACTGTGGGTATGGTGTCCTTTTGCTGATGTGCAATGTTGGCTTTGTGCCAAAGATACCTTTTTCAAATTATTCCCAAAGCGTTCAAACTTGGTCTCATCACCACCTTAACACATTTGCCCCATGATTTTGGAATACTTTATATAGTTTCCATTGAATATCATTATTTTAAAATTGTACCTACCTTTTGTAATTAATAAAACCATTTCTGGGTTTAGATTAGGGTTTCCCCGCTAAGTACAACTTCCTATTTTCCAGTTACTTAAGGTACCAACTAATACAGACATCTCCAGCAGGGAGGAGGTCTACTTTGAATAGGAACTTATACTGAATATACTACACCTGGCCCAATGGTGAGAGCTTATGGAATGCCATAAAACTGCACACCTCCAGATTGGTTATCCTTGCAGTGCCTCATGCCCAACTCCACTCACACTCCCCATACTTTTCACTCTGTATGACCACCACCAGAAGGGAATCATTGGTTGAGAAACATTGGTCAAAATCTTTAATCCCAATTCCGAAAAAGTTGTGACGCTGGTAAAAATGTGCAGAAAAAAACAATGCAATTCATATAACCATATTTAGTTTACACTGGAACATAAATAGTTATCAGAAGTTGAACATTTTCTATTTTATTTGAATTTTTTTTAATGGCAGCAAGATATAGCTCTGAAAAGTTGGGACAGTGTTAAAATATGCTGGAACTAAGAGGTACTAATTAGAAACCGCTGGAAGGTCACATTTCAACTCACATGTAAAAATAGCATGCTAGAGAGGCAGAGTCTCTTAAAAGACAAGCTGGTCTGAGGTTATCTACAGTACATAGTAGCATCCAGAACCTGGAGAAATCCAATGGCACAATGAACTCATTGGCAAATGATGATTGATGGCAACAACACATCTTAAAGAAGTTGGGGAAGTGCCATGTCTACCACTGTATAGCATCATCTCTTCTTTTTACAACAGTCTGGGAAGTAATTTGCTGGAGTTTTGGGGAGAGGAATGTTGTCCCTTTCTTCTCGGATGTAGGATTCTAGCTGCTCAACAGTTTGGGGTCTTCTATGCCGGATTTTTAATTTTTGTAATGCACCTGTACATAAAAGGTCTGGACTTCAGGCAGTCTAGTACTTGGACTTTTCTGGACTGGTGCTGATATCAAGCTGGGAAGTCCCTCTCCTCTTATGTCTGTGGTTTCCATAATGAATTGCAAATTTAGATTTATCTGTCTGCAGAACAATTTTACATTTTAATTTTGTCCATTTTAAATGAGCATTGGCCTTGTGGGTTGCAAGGTGAACTGTGTTAACTAAGAATTATCTTTGGAGGTATTTCTGAGCCCAATATTTACTGCTGACCTTTTCTCTTGTGCAGTGGAGTACATTACATTATCAATACATTACATTTCATTATCATGTTAATAATATTATGTATTCTAAATTTCAAGATATTTAAAGTCTTTGAATCTTACGTTAAGGAACATTTTTTTTTATTGTTTCACAATATTTAGACTGAACCCCGTGGTAATTGTTGCTAGTGACATGACGCAGTGATAGGAAGAGAAATCCCAGTTTGCAACTGTGAGAAACTTTGGGTGTTGGTTTAGGGAAACTATGGATCTGACAGCCATTTTAGTTTTTGCACATTGAGGTTCTTACCTATCGTGCCTAATATGAATCTTGGTCCTGCGCATTTCCAGTCTTCTTCTACATTGTATTAGTTGCCTTTTCCCAAATGAAACACAAGTCTCTCTGAATCTCTTATTCATTTGTTGATTTCTGAAAGTAGGTCAGTTGTAATGTTTTGACCCTAAAGCTGTATCCGTCACACCCTTCATTACATAATAAAATATTATTTTGGCTAAACCTTTCCCATCTACAGCTCTTGAAGTTCCTGTTGGCCCTTAAAATAGAGTTGTATTTTCTTTGTATATGTTTACGCCATAGTGACAATATCAACAACTTTGTAATTATAAGCTTTCTGTTTCTTTAGACAAGGAGCACCCGATATATACAGAACCAGAGTAGCCTATAGATATTAGATTGCAGTTGAATAGTAATATGCATTGTAATCACGTAAACATCTTATTGCCTCCAACATTTGCATGCAGATTTCTACCATTAACATATGAATGTCCATGGAAAAGGCTTTGCCTATTATATGGCCCCAAAGTATGAGACCTTAATATATAAAATCACAAATGTTACTTTACATCTAGCAGTCAGACTTATCTCACTATTTCATGTATTATTTTATTATTGTATCTACTTCTTGTTATTATTAAAATGTCTCTAGTGACTAGATCTATTACATGTAGAGAAATAATAGTCATCAAAGGAAAAACAATGTTTGACACCCCCCAGATTGTGCCTAAAATGTATCTGCCCAATTCTTACATGGCACATGCGCAAGCTCTGGTCCAATCAACACTGTGTGCCATTTATATTAATGCATTGCACGGAATGCTTGGTTTCAGATAGAGCTCTGGTTAATGGAGCAGGGGGTGTCCACTTCCTCGGTCTCCCTGCAGTCTGTGATGCGTTCCCATGCCCAGTCTATCTTAATGGCTGGGCCTGGGAGCACATCTCAGCCATGGAGATGCCGTTGATGCGGCTGGCGAATTTGGTTTGAGACCCCTGGGTAAGGTAACCTTTTGCAAGGGGGGCCCTTGAGGTTTTGCACAGTGATGCCCCAGGGGGTAGGAATTTATTCTAGGGACCTGCCAGAGGAAATCTTGAGGCCCAGCATATGACCCCTACCAAAGAAAATAATTCTCAGAGGAGTCACCAATGGAAATCATTCTTGGGGCCCATCAGAGGAAATAATTATTTGGGCCCATCAAAGAAAAGCATTCTTGAGGCCCAGCATAAGAAATCATTATTGGGGCTCTCCAGGGGAATCCATTCTTGGGCCCACGAGTGAAAATCATTTTAGGAGGTCACCAGAGGAAATCATTTTTGGGATCAATCAGAGGAATCATTCTTGAGGCCCAGCATTGGCAATCATTTGTGGGGCCTCTCAGTGAAAATAATTCTTGGGCTCCATCAGAGGAAATTGTTCTTGGGTCCACCAGAGGAAACCATTCATGGGTGCACCAGTGGAAACTATTCTTGCGGCCCATCACAGGAAATAATTACTGGTGTGGCCTACCCTTCAGCATTTTTGTCTACATAACTCTCCAGTACTTACCTGCCAATTACTGAAACATTTTCTTAGGGATCAGAATACAGCAACAAGGGTTCCTGACAGTAACTGTATAGTTGCATGCCAGGTAAGTAGTGTAGGGCTTTTGAGGAAGGCTTTTGAGGGTTTACTAAAAGTAAAATTAGAACTAATTTTCCTGTATAGCTAAGCTTATCACTGGTATAACTCACTGATGATGTTTCTCAAGGGTCAGGACAGTCAGATCTTGGCATTATCACATCATACATCAACATTTCTACACCAGATAGCATTCCTGGAAACATACAACATCAATCAAAGTTATCTTATGTACCGTCCCTGTGAGACACTGAGTTCTTTTAGCTCTCTATTCACTCCATGTGACGTGTATATTAAATATGTGAGATATCCGGCTATTTGGAAATTACATCTATATTTTGCTTGTTTGTATCAATACTGGGAAATGCACAATGGGCAAGATAAGGCTGAACATAACAGCTTCTGGTTCTTACCGTAGAACAGCATAGTAAGCTATAATTACTGACTGGGCCAATCAATCTGCAATTACGGCTCGGCAGCAGAAAGAGTGAATAGGCATATCTATCTCCAGGAGAGGTATTTACTTGTGGAAGGGATGAAGCAGACTATAAAATGTATATTGCAGCACAGAGTTAAAATAAATGCAATATTTACACTAACTGTGGCCAATAGAGAAACAGGGTCTGGGACTATAGCCAGCCAGCTGGAGTGGCCAATCTTACCACCTTTTGGGGTAAGGTGGTTTTGGTTACCTTACAAAAGTGTCTTAAAGTGGACCAACACCCACGGGTGATCGGCCCGGGAAGGCCGATCACCTCCCTCCCCGCGGGACATCCGAGATCAGGATGTCCCGCGGGGTGAAACCCCCCCAAACACCCCTTACCTTATCTTCCGCCTCCGCCGCCGCCTCCCTCGCGCCCCTCTAGGCGTGCGCGCGCCCGCGCCGGCCGTCTGCGTATGGCTGGCGCGCGCGCGTCAAGAGGGACGCGCGGGAGGGGGCGGCGGAGGAGCCGCTTGTCCGCGGCTGTCAGATTCCTTGTCCATCGGCGCTGGGAGCGGGGAGAGGTGAGTTTTTCGGGGGGGTTTCACACAGCGGGGCACCCCGATCGAGGGTGCCCCACCGAAGTGGACCAAGACCCAGGATAGTCAAAATCCTGGGTGTTGGTCCACTTTAAAGTAAACCTAAAATCTCACTGGAAGCCTTATGGCAAGAATAACCTAACTCATCCTATCTGTCACTGATAAACCCAGCAATGAAGAGATACTCACCTTTTACTCCAGAAGCTACATCTGATGAAGACCTGGCAACAGCTGCACATATATATAACAGCCGATTTTCCAACAATAGGGGTTTGGAGTGCTACAGTGTGCAGATGATTCATGGTTCCCCTTTCAGATGAGCTCCAGGAGGTATTGCTGGGCCACACATGTTTGGCCCCTTTAGTGGCAGCGGAGCAGACAGCAAGGTCCGCAGGATGATATGGCAGCAATGGCAGGCAGTTCAGTGGCAGCAGAAAAGGCAGCCAGGACTGCAGCAGTGAAGAAAAGGGCCTGAAGGATTATTAGTGGCAGCAGAGAAGATGGCTGGAGGAAGATGCCTGGCAATGGAGGAACATAAACATGACAAAACATGACCCAATAAGACTCTCCTGTTCAGGAGCCTATATAAACCACAGTGGGCCCTCCCACTACTGCTGGTTTCTTACCCCTTTCAGTTGGGACTTCTCTTAGGACTGCAGTCAGCACTGCACCTACACAGTGGAGCTGTGGTGTTTGGCAGTGCAGCTTCAACATATATCTGCAAATGTATGCCAACTGAGACCTCTGTTTTTAACTGGATTTTAGAGACAGATTATAGGGTTGGTTATGAGCTAATAGGGGTGTGTGATGTGTCTTCTTTTAGATTTGGGGCTCCTCTTCGCAGGGAGACCAACATTTAGAGGCCCCTCTGCTCACCACTGTTTACTTTCATTTTGCATTCAGATGTGGAAGAAGGCCCAGCACTGGAGAAATTGAACAAGTATTATACTCACACATAACAGAAATTTAACGAATACAGTTGTACATTAGGAGAGATTGCTCTGCTCTTTCAAGCTAGCAATCTTAAGAATATGCCAATGGACACCAATCACAAGTAGTATGTACTAAGTGTGGTGGCAAGTGCTTGAAAGGATGTCAATTCTGGGAAGTGGGATGCTTAAAGCATATGATAGTCTCATCTCAATAGGGATGTTTTGAAAGGTTGAAGAGTTGGGAATTGTATAGGTGAGAGAATTCCAGAGGAGTGGTACGGCACCTGTTAAGTTTTGATGAGTGAGAGTGGGAGGAGATGATCAAGGTTGGAAACAGGAGGAGGTCCTTGGCTGAGTGAAGGTGTTGTCTAGGTTGTTGGCTGGTACTTAATCAATGAAATGTAGGAAGGTGCTTGGTCAGAGAAAGCTTTGTAGATTAGGGGTTTAATCTGAACTCGCTCAGATATTGGCAGCCAGTGAAAAGACTGACAAAGTTGCACTGGAGAAGCAAGAGAAGAGATAGATGTGGCAAGCAGCAAAATTCAGAGTAGATTGGAGGGGTGACAGTTTGGTTGCTAGTAGACTACTGAGGGGAGTGTTGCAGTAGTTGCATAGTTAAGAAATGATCAGGATATGCACTAGAAAGTTAGGTGTGAGGAAGGGGTGGATGCAATAGATGTTTTTGAGTTGGACAGGAGGTGGCTAGTGATTGGGTGTGAGGTTTGAATGGGAGTAAAACGTCCAGTATAACTGTAAGACATTGGGGTTGGAGAGGTGCAGTCCTTTGGAGGTCCTTGACAGACATTGTTATATTGGCTCTTGTTTGTGTTCAGTTTATTAGGTGTTCATTAGTATTATGGCAAACATTATGGCTCTGTTCTAATTATTTCAGTGTCAGCGATTGCGCAATCTTCCATCAGCTCAGTTTCTGTTTGTCATGCACATTTGTTATGCTGATGACTGAATAATAGCTACAGTGAATATATCCTGGAGCACCTGATGAGTCAAGCCATTCAAGGTCATGACAATGACGAAAAGTGATTTAGGAGTCAAAACAAAGTTTGATATGACTGGACTAGTTGCAAAAACAAAAAGTCTTGGTTGGATAAGATGTTGTTATTCAAGAGGTTGAGTTATTCCAAATGTAATATTATGATAGGTTTAGGATTGACATCTTCACAGCTTTCCTGTCAGGCCTTCATTTTATAACATAGATGGGTGGTAGATAAATGGTTTAACTTAGTAATTTGTTCATCGTTGCCTTTGGGTTCCAATTCCAACTGACTGTTCAGCCAACAGCCACCTTACCTTGGCCAGAAAAAATGTTGAGTTGTATCATGGCTTAATGGAAATAAAAACAGCCTTTACTTTAGTATTATGTTCATTAGAACATCTTTTGGCAGATTTTTATTCCTTAATTAGTATATACTTGTGGATAATAATTAGTTCTGATTCTGTTTGTGAAGTTTTTCATCCGTCCATGTCATGGAATATCTGTAGCAATAAATCAATACTCCAGAGAAGCTTGTGCCTATAGTAACAATGACTGAGCTGGCTCATTCCCATCAACATAAGCATAGAATGATTCTTTTTATTTAACAATTAAAAGCAGTGGTGCGAATTTTAAGCTTACCTACACCTGGCTGGGTGATGAGGGGAAGTCTTTTCCCTAGGGCACCTCAGCCCCCATCCCCACTGCCCCCAAACCTGCAATAAAGACTACATCTAAATTTCTCTATGGGCTTGCTTTAGTTGGGGTTTAGGAAACTGTTGTCCATACTACAGTATCCTGTTTCAGATATTTAGAGAAATTCTTTATTGCAGGATAAAGAGTGGCTGGAAATTTCTTTATGGGCTTGCTTCAGTTGGGGTTTAGGAGACTGCTACCCATACTGCAGTATCCTATTTCAGATATTTAGAGGAATTCTTTATCGCAGTGCCTGGAAATGTCTCTATATGGGCTTGCTTTAGTTGGGGTTCAGGAGACTGGTCTTCAAGAAAATAAAAAAGAAAGCCTAATTCTTATTCTGGATTAGGTAATATCATTACTCACCAGCCCTAGCGGACCAAACTGCTGCATGGAATGCCAGCAGTCACCAAATTTTAGTGATTAACATAGTAACATAATAACATAGTTATGTAAGGCTGAATAAAGGCTTTGGTCCACTTCAGCCTGTGTATCACCTTTCAGTGGTCTAGTAGCCATAGCTGGAAATGTTATTAGATGCAAGGAAGGCTTCCATGCCACCTTTGAATGCTTTTAGTGTATCGTAGAGTACATGATCCTGTTTGCCTCGGCAGCTGCTGTCTGGCATTGTTTACTACAGTTAAGTTTATTGTTAACTAAAACGCCTAGGTCCTTTTCCATTGTAGTTTTACCAAGCATTTCCTTATTTAGTGTGTAAACATGGCACACATTTTTCCTTCCCATGTCCATAACCTTACATTTATCTTTGTTAAACTTCATGGGCATTTTACTGCACATGCTTCCAATTCATCTAAATTTGTTTGTAGCTGCCTGCTGTCCTCTTTTGTGTTAATTACTTTACACAGCTTAGTATCATCTGCAAAGATTGAGACTTTATTGTTTAATCTGTACCCTGTGTCATTAATATATATATTGAAGAGAATTTTGCCCAGAAATGACCCTTGCAGGACTCTGATAGGGTCCCATAGCAGGGCCACGGGCCAGGGAGCATGTGCCTGTACACCCCTGATGGTGACCCAATCTGAGTATGTACCTGCCACCTGAGACATTAAGCTCACCACATATGCTGATTGGTTTTCCCACATGACTGGAAAAGCCTGCCACATTTTATTGACCCCACAGTCAAAAATTACTGTGTCTTTAACTCTCATTCTTGTCACTTCATGGTCCCCTCAAGCAGACCACCAGGACTCATCTCCAATCAGGTTTGCTGGTCAGATGGACACACAATGCAAGCCCCTTCAGGGAACCCGACTGGCTGTCTGGGATCAGATGGATTCAAAACCCAGCAAGGGAGCCAGGAAGCAGTTAATGTGGACTCCCTGTGTTGGCTTGCAGGGAGGTATGTGTAGCGGGCCATCCACTGGGGGACACTGCAGGACATAAAGGACCAACTATCAAAAATGTATGTGGACAAAACAGAACCATCCAATTCCCCTCCCCTCTTGGCTGAGGCATTTAATCATTTTACTATAACTGCAACTGGTCCTTTCATTTAAACCTCACAATAATTGGCAAGCAACCTTCTGCCATCTCAAACCTAAAAACATCTCCTGGATCCATCCCTTCCTCTGACCTAACAAGACTAGAATGTGCATTTTCTGTGTCTGTGAAGGTTCTCATTCTTCCAGATGCAGAGCAGAATAGGAGGGGGTGCCAGTCTGTTTGATCAGGGCATGCACATCTGTAGGAATAAATCAAGGCAACTGGACTGTGTTATTTTCTTGAAGACATTTTGCTAGTCATCCCACTGGCTTTCTAAATTCAGAATGACTTGTAGAGGAATCTGGCAAGAATAAATGGTAACTCCAGTCTACTACTATACCATAAACAGTTGGGAGGTGAGTTGCTGATTGCGTTAGCATGTCTGGAGTTGCTAGGTGTTTGTAGCTAGCGAAAAGTCTTCAAGAAAATAATGCAGCAAATCCAGTTGCCTTGATTTATTCCAACACATGTGCATGCCCTGATCACTCAGCCTGGCACCCCCTCCCATTCTGAACTGATCAGCCCCTGCCTGACCTTCTCCTGTCCTCTACCCTGGTCACCGTGTTTCACTCCCCCCTTTAGGACCTCTCACATGCTTTTCCCCTTGTCTTAAATGTCCCCGCCCCCCTAAATTTGACACTCTTTATAAGCTTTTAACGAGGAACATCTATGCCTGACAGGCATAGGTGACATCTGACTGCTTCAGGGCCAGATCGCTGCCCGCCACACCGGCTTAGCCATCTGTAAGTGACAGCATAGCTTTAGCTGTGCTCCTCAAAGTTCCGAGCTGCACAGCGAACTCTCGTGGGATTTCGGGCGGCCCCATTGCATTCCATTCATGGGCACTGCGTAGGCACGAGATGTCCGTCGGAAGGTCGGCCGGAATCCGATGGCCCCAGAAGATGGATCCCCCAGCAAGGTGAGTATTCAGTCTCCAACGGTAAAATTGGAGAGGAGGCAGAAGAACCTGTGAGGTTTGGGGGAGGTTTTAACCTCCCCCGATGTTCCTCTTTAAGGACAGAACTATCTTTCCAATTGTATTCAGTTTTCATAACATTTGCTTTGAACTTTGTAGCATCTTGCTTATACTAGTCTATGTATTGTATGTTTTTACCTTACTTTGTCCAGCACCACAGAAGAAGATGGTGCTATATAAATAAACAGAAATAAAAAGGGGAATATATCCAATCAGGTTAATGGAAAAAAAATGTAATTTCTTGAGGTGGATATTGAGGTGAAGGGACTCAGAAGATCTTCACCCTTAGTAAACACCTGCGGTTGGCGTAGCATGTGTTTTTAAGACTTGCTACTCAATCTCAGGGCCCGACAGCACGCACAGACCAGTTAAGTATAAGATGGGAGTGCCTGCAGAATCCTAATAAAATAAAGGCTCCTTAATCGCTTGACTCAGCAAACCTAATTTGGCAGAACTAATGGGTTTCATCATAATTATGTTGTTTTTCTTTCTTAATGTTAACCTTTAACCTACTTTGTTGAAGGATAAGCTTTTTTAAAGAGGCCCTACAACCTTCAGAAAAGCCTGTGTCTGTGGTTACTGTGACACAGCTGGCTCCTTCACATCATCAGCATGGAACGATTCTTTTAATTGAATTAAGGCAGTGGTGGGAATTTTAAAGCGGAACAAAACCCGGGAATCTGACTTTCCTGGGTTTCGTTCCATGGCCCCCGGTGCAACCCAAAGCGGGAAGGCCTACTGTGTGAAACCCCCAAGGAAGCCAGAAAAAAACTCTTTCAGAGCTTTCCAGACACCAATGCCTGAGCAGGCTCTCATCCAATGAGAGCCGCCTGCTGTGACGTCAGTGGGCTTTTTGGGGCGTTTTACACAGCAGGGTATGGAACAAAAAGAATTTTAGGGGATGTACAGAGAAAGATACAGTGAAACAAAGTTGGTGGTCATCCCTACAGGTATAGTAGATTTGGAGCAGAATATACAGTTTCCTAGATATGATTCTTAATTGGGACCTTAAACACAATCCCTGGGAGGCATTGTTAAACTGCCAAATGCTTGACATACCATGTCTGACCGACACTTAGTCACATTTATTTTTAGCACTATCCTACTATTGCCAGCGCCTGGAAAACACCCTTCATAGCTTCACAAGAGATCAAAAATAGAATTACTGATACTATCTACTGATACAATACAGCTCATGCCTGGTCAGATACCCACAGCACATTTTAGAAGATCTGGTTGCCACAGATTGCAGACACCAGAGACCTATCTAAGGTGGGGGGGGGGGGGGGGTTAAGAAACGCTAACACCACATAATACCAGGTAGCGTTAGGTGAATGCCGGGAGCAGTATGTGGAAATCATATATATGAAAGTCAACGCCTCTAATAGCGTCATGTAGCATCACATGTATTACTAGCGGCAGCCCAGTGTAAAGCGCCGGCACTGTCTGTTCAGCAGCGCCATGTATTACCTGTCAGCGGCGTTATCCCATACATTTCAATGTTTTTTTTTTGCTTTTGATCAAATGATTGTGTGACCTCTCCTGCCCAGCAACCAACAACTTATATTGTTATATTTTGATTTTTTTATGCAGAATTGTATGTGCAGGTCTGGCATTGTAGTGACCTTGCATATCATTGCATATGTTTTCACTCTGGTGCTGGTGTTTATGTGTTGAGAAACAGACTTTTTTCATATAGAGTCTGGTGCTTGATGCTGGAGTGCCCAGTTTTAGAGCATTGACGCTTAAATACGGGCTTCAGCACCGAGTGTTGGACGCACAACACTAGCGATACTTATCATTGGCTGCACGGTTGTCCTGTTGTTATATGTGGCCTTGCTCTGGGTGGCTTTCCCTCAGGGCACAGGGCTTCAAACAAGCATTTTTCAGCGCCAGAGATTTGTGAGGCTGTTTTTTTTGATGAATATGGTGTGAGTCGGTCGCTATGAGCAGTCGCTAACATGCGCTCCCATACAGCGCTATACTGGTCAAATAGCGACTCCTCACAATGTATTCAACATTACTGAACAGCGACTGAGTCGCTATAAAGTAGCGACCCACGGCTAAGCACAGTGACTACTAGCGGGCGCTCTGAAAATGCCTGCTACAGACGCTCATCTGTCGCTACCTGGCGTTAGTGATGAATCAGCCTGCCCGAGTAGCCCCAATGCCAGACTGAAGTTTCTCAAGCTCACCAGCAGATTACCTCTGGGGCCCACCCCACACTTATATTTCTGACCTATGCTCACACACATAATGCCAAACTATATTATCTGTGTGCAAAGTAGGGATGCCACAAATAAGCTAAACATGAGGGCTGCTGTATATATAATACAGAAACTGTGACAGCAATATTAATCAATTTACCTTCACTAATACAATAACAGCCAGGACCAAAACTAAGAAATGGCCGACCATGTTGTTCCTAGGGGCTCGGAAGACAGCCTTTCTTTAGCACTTTATGAACTACTTTTTTTCTTACAGGCTGATTCATTACTAGCGGCAGCTAGCGGCAGATGAGCGTCTGTACAGAGGGACCGCTAGTATACGCTGTGATTGGCTACCGGGGCTGTAACAAAGTGTCGCTGTAGTAACCTGGCCGGCATTGATAAATGAGATGTATGTTGGGCGTTCTAACACCAGTACAGCGTTGCAGGGAGCGAAAGGTAGCGCCAGCTCATTACGACCGACTCTCAGCGACTCCATATTCAACAAAAAAACAGACACACACAGCGTCGGCGCTCTGGATCTGGTCGCTATAGCACAGAGCGCCAGACGCTGAGTCATTAAAGTCTGTTTTTGAACACATATCCATCATTAACAAAGCGATAACACATGGAATTACATTGTTTTAATATTGTGACATTAAAACTTTAATGCCAGACCTGTAATGACAAATCTGCATAAAATATTAAAAATCTAAAAAGTTTTCAAAAATGACTCTTTCTAGTCCAGGAGAGATGACACAATTATTTGAGAGCAAAAAAATAAAATAAAAACAAAAAACAGAAGAAAAGTACATCCATTGAAATGTATTGAAGAGCGACAGGTAGCGACAGGTAATACCTGGCACTCTGGAAGCTAGAGCATTGGCGCTATACGCTGAGCTTCCTGTAATGATGAATTGGACGCTACATGGCGCTGTTAAAGTCGCTCACCAGAATCGCCTTCACAAATGTGGTATTGCGTACAGCGCCCAGCGTTCACCAGACACTGCCTGCCGCTACAAGGCACTACCTGGCGCTATCCCTTGATGAATAAACCCTTTAGACTATTTGTAAACTGTCCCTAGGGTCCCTACTATCTCCAAGGGTGGGGGTAAGCAATCCCTCAAATCTGTGCGAAAGAGATGAAGGCTGGTCATTCAGCCTCTGAGACATGAATTACCCACCCCTGATGCAGGGAAGGCCATACATTTTTTTTAAGTTTAAAGTCAAAATAGTCACTGCAGAGCACACCATGCGACATGCATGTGATTAGTCCATTTTCAGCAATGACCAGAAATACCTGCAGAACAGGATGCTGCCCCTAATACTCAGCTACCTAATTAGACCTGCTTAGGACACCATCTTATGTGAGACAGGTGGGATAAAGCAGGGGTCAGGAACTAGCCACGTGTTGTGTCAGCTTCTGGACAATCTTTCAACAGGCGACAATGGCACTTTGCTTCCCTCCCCCCCAACTTCATTTGACTAAAAACTGGTGCTGTAACAGCTTTGTAAGACCTTAGTGCTTACTGAAACTGACCCCTGACAACTGAAACCTGGCTCTGGGACCAATAATAAGGATTTTACTGACCCCAGCCATCCCTTTCCCAGCCAGCCAGCCAATAAGTGAATGTATCAACTGAGGTAAAATTGCAGGGACAGGTAATGGACAGGGATGGATATGGCCAATCCTTAAAGGATGATATACTAAAGCTTTGGTATTATACGAGCAGAAAATATGGCATGGCTAGGTATGCCCCTCCTTCTGAGCATATAGCATTGCAGTAGCAGAATTTGGGCTGGGGGTAGAGTTAGGGGCAGGGAGGAGAAGAGGGTATTACAAGGAATGAGTGATTTATGACACAGGTCTGGGTGAGGGGGGCTTTTTGCTCGGGGATACTGCCAGCCCAGTTGGACCCACAGCACTGCGTTCCCCTTTGGGGGTTCTCCATGTGCTCTCTTGTCCACAGCTGTGCTTCAAAATCCTGTGGAAAGCCTTACTAGCTTTTTAGTGGTGAGACTGTCTATTATTTTAGAAGGACATATGATGGTGGTGTATGTGTCACACACTTTTCTAGGTAAACTAGGTTTTTCAAGGTAAACACCACCACCATCAATTTGTAAATTCTGAGAATATTTACAGAATGTCTCCATGTTTTTCATTTTTATCCCATTACCTGAGGGCATCTTGTTGTGACCTCATGCTTGATCCTGTTTAACCGGTTTCAGGTTTACCAACAGGCTATAGACACATATTTACCAAGACATTTGATAAATGTATTTCCCAGGGCTGGATTAACGTGTACAGAGCCTCCGGGCATTTTTCTGCATCACAGCGGCACATGACTTGCGGTCAGCGAGCCGTGCTAGTGCTCTAGTTCTCAGGATTAATACTACATGGAACGTCATCATTATAAAAAGTTGTTTTGCAAGATTCTCAGTTAAAGCCGACCTTCACCCTGAATAAGAGCATATCTTATATTTTTCTCATACTTTGTACATAGAGATTGCTCACATTAAAAATAATCCTACCTGCATCTACTGCATGTTATGAGCCTTTAAACATCCAAGGCTCATGGAGCATCAGGCTGCCTGCAAACAGGAAGTGTCGTCTGACTCTGCATTCTGGGATTGCTGTCCTTTCCATGACCCCAGCTATGCTCTTTCTGTGCAAAGCACAGCTATAACCCCGCCCCCCTGTACTTTATCCCACTCTTCACTCCTCAGTGTGTATGATGCTTCGGGGAGGCCGATTCATTAACAGCGGCAGGTAGCGACAGTTGAGCGACTGTAGTGGCATTTTCAAAGCGCCCGCTAGTAGTCGCTGTGCTTGGCCGTTGTTCGGTAGTTGATAGCGACTCAGTCGGTTTGCCGTAATGTTGAATATTGGGTGAGGAGTCGCTATTTGACAGGTTCCGCGCTGTATGGGAGCGCATGATAGCGACTGGCCCTAGCGACCGGCTCCCACCATATTCATTAAAAAACCACGCTCAAAAAATTCTCGCGCTGTAAAATGCATGTTTTTTAAATTAAACTTTTTAAAATAATTTAGCAATATGAATACATTAATATCAGACCTGTACAATTTTTGTACAATTTCTGTACAATTTTTTTTTATTTTTTTTTTACCTTCAAAAAATTATTTAAAATGGCAGAAGTGGTCACAGAATTTTTCACATTTAAAAAAAAAAAAAAATTAATAACAATTAATTATGAATATTTAAGGATTGTTCCATTGAAATGCATTGGAGAGCGCCAGGTAGCGAGAGGTCATACCTGTCGCTGTTCAAAGTCGGACGCTGGCGCTGTGGGCTGAGGCTGGAATAATGATGAATGAGTCGCTATTTGGCGCTCTCTCAGTCGCTAAGCAGGATCGGCTTGATAAATGTGTGATTGTGGTGGGGAGCCGGCGTTCTCGTGGCGGTGCCCGTCATTACCGGGTGCTCACCAGTCGCTACCTGTCGCTATCCCTTGTTAAATAAGGGCCTAAGTCAAGATGGTGGTGCCCGTTTTCTAGAGTCCTGAACACAGTTGAAGCCCAGTGGGGGAAAGAATAATAAGTAATTGACTAAAAACTTAAAATAGATGCTGAGGGCTTTTCATGAAATTATGCTGAAGGTCCAGTTTAAGTGTTATTTACTTGCAGGTTTTTATTTCTATCTATGCTCCTATTGGGAAGATTTACATTCTCTTCCTGTTTTCCATGTTTTCCACAGAAAAACATAAATGTTGCTGTAATAGGTGTTAGAACAGAATGTGAGGGACCTTCCCCCTCATCAGAAAGCTTCCAACTATCTAAGGTCAGGGACCCCTACCTATAAGTTATATCCCCCCCCCCATCCGTAGCATTCTGATTCTCCCTCGCTATTAGCCATTCATATTCGCTTCAATCTAAGATGATGTCCCTTTAGCTATATAGGTGTCCCATTGCCATCCAAGTATCTCACCTGTCCCTTAACCATTAAAATCCAGGGATGTAGCTATAGGGGATGAAGAGGTCGCGACTGCCCAAGCTCATAAGGACCATCATTGTTGTTCCTCCACCATCTTTATTAGATTTGTGTTTTCATGGTATTATGTAAAGAAAAAATGCATCATTTGTCTCCACTGTTTCAGTCTTTAGTTATCTAGTTGTATCCAATTAAGTTAAAATTAAAAGAAAAAGGTTACTACTGTATGAGCCCTGACATGTCACCAGTCAATGTTTGCACCAGGGCCCAAATACATTTAGTTATGCCACTGCAGACCACCATATACTGATACTGATACCATACCATATCATATCAGTGTTTCTCAACCTGTGGTAGTCGAACCATTGGTGGATACCAAGGTGTTATCTGGTAGAACGCAGTGAGGCTGCAAACCGACCTGTATTTTAACCCAATTTGCCAGCATACTTTATACAAGCCTGATTTATCCTGATTTAAATGGCTCAACCCTTTTTTACAAAACCGGTGATACAAGAGGGCCAAAACCCAGCCCAGTCTAAAAGACTCTAGATGAAAGCCCTTCAGATCCTTATCTGAACCCCCCCCCCCCCCCCCCCCGCGGTTTGCATCTTACCTTCGATCCTGAGGTTGCATACACGCATGCACTCTGCAGCATCCCTTGCCTACACCCTGTGCCAGGCTTATCGGGCAGGCTGCGACAGATGAGCGTCTGTAGCCGGCATTTTCAGAGCGCCCACTAGTAGTCACTGTGCTCGGCTGTGGGTCTCTACTTTATAGCGACTCAGTCGCTGTTCAGTAATGTTGAATACATTGTGAGGAGTCGCTATTTGACCAGTACAGCGCTGTATGGGAGCGCATGTTAGCGTCTGCTCATAGCGACCGACTCACACCATATCTCTGGGGCTGAAAAATGCTTGTTTGAAGCCTAGAGCGCAGGAGGCGGTGTGTTTAAAGTGTGTTTTCAGCATGTATCCACTAGTAACAAAGCGAAAACATATGGAATTACATTGAAGCAACATTGTAACATGAACACTTTAATGGCAGACCTGTAATGTCATTTCTGAAGTAATATATAAAAAATGAAAAAATTGTGAAAAAACTGCTTTTTCAATGCCAGAAGAGGTCACAGAACTTTGATTGTGATTTTTTGAAAAAACAAACAAAAAACAAATACCCCGTTTAAAGAGAAGAAACGGTTCGTCCATTGAAATGTATGGGAGAGCGACAGGTAGCGAGAGGTCATACCTGGCGCTGTGCAAGGCTGAACGCTGGCGCTGTTCACTGAGGCTGTGAAAATGATGAATCAGACGCTACATGGCGCTATCCCAGTCGCTAAACAGATTCTGCTTGATAAATGTGTAATTGCGTGCCGTGTCCGGCATTCACCAGTCGCTACCTGTCATTAACCAGCCACTACCTGACGCTATCCCTTCTTAAATTAGGGCCTAAATGTCTGGCCGGAGGGAGCAGCCTCATAATAAGTAAGTTATAATTGGCAGATGCACCTGTATTTGCTGTGGAATCATCTGTTTACGGTAAATAATGGGGGCGAACCAGTGATTTCATACACAGGGGCATTCTAAATCAGATAAAAATATTTGGAAAACAGTGGCTTTAACCTTTAGATGCTCTTTAGCATCCCATTAGCCACACACATTTCCAGTGGCATACATGTCCACCCTACCCATCAGCACCCCACCTTTATAATTACACCAGCAGGCTGATTCATTACTAGCGGCAGGTAGCGACAGATGAGCGTCTGTAGCAGGCATTTCAGAGTGCCTGCCAGTAGCCGCTGTGCTCGGCCGTGGTTCGCTAGTTCAGAGCGTCTCAGTCGCTGTGCAGCATTGATGAATACATTGTGGGGAGTCGCTATATGAGCAGTACAGCGCTGTATGGGAGCGAATGGTAGCGACTGGTCAATGAGACCGACTCACAACATATTCATAAAAAAAACAGCCTCACACACCGCCGACACTCAAAAATGCTTTGCTGTAGCCCAGAGCGCCGGAGGCTGTGATTAAAGGCTGTTTCTGAAAATGTATACACCAGTAACAAAGCGAAAACATATGGAATTACATTGTTATAACATTGTGACATGAACACATTAATGCCAGACCTGTAATGTCGATTCTGCATAAATATATAACAAATAGAAAAAGTTTGAAAAAATGGCTTTTCAAGGCCAGAGGTCACAACATTATTTGAGAATAAAAAGAAATTATATAAAATCCCCTGTTTAAAGAGAAGTAAAAGAACGTCCATAGAAGTGTATGGGAGAGCGCCAGGTAGCCAGAGGTAAGACGCTCTGCAAGGCTGAACGCCGGCGCTGTGCGCTGAGGCTGGGTTAATGATGAATCGTACGCTACATGGCGTTGTTCCAGTCGGAATCCGCTTGATAAATGTGTAATTACGTGCCGTGTCCGGCGTTCACCTGCCGCTACCTGTCATTTACAAGGCACAACCTGACGTTAGCTACCTCGACTCCCAAAATGTCTCCTTTAAAGCTGAAGGGACCTTAACTGGACCCTGTCTCTGCTGCCGCCTGCCTGGTGTGGTGCCTGGTTTGTGCAATAAAATAAAAAAAGAGCCTTACCTGGCACAAGCACCCGTTCCCCCGCTCACTCCCACATGACCGGCAGCAGGGACATTCAGTGATGCTGCCACTGGAGCACACTGTGCTAATTCAAAACTGAGGGGCTGGCAGACATCCCTTCCTTTTTTCCCAGCCTGGACAGGTACTTTAAAGTGGACCAACACCCAGGATTTTGACTATCCTGGGTTTTGGTCCACTTCGGGGGGGCACCCCTGTGTGAAACCCCCCAGAAAGCCCCAAAAAACTCACCTCACCACGCTCCCACGTGACTGCGCCGTCCAATCCCCACCGACGGACAAGCGGGTGACATCCACAAACGGCCGGCGCGGGCGCGTGCACGTCTAGAGGGGCGCGCGGGAGGCGTCGGCGGCGGCAGGTGATAAGGTAAGGTTTTTTTGGGGTTTTGGGGAGGTTTCACCCCGCGGGACATCCCGATCTCGGATGTCCCGCGGTGAGGGAGGTGATCGGCTCGGGAATCTTATAGATTCCCGGGCCGATCACCCCTGGGTGTTGGTCCACTTTAGATGTATGTTTTCTAGCTGAAAGTCTGCTTAGAGATTTGGATTCTTTCTAATGGTGACACGCTTAATAGATTTCTTACACAGACTTCATAGATAAAAACAGGAACAGAGCAGGGACATGCTGGCATAATCTGCCTGTCATAGGTGCATTGTGCTCTCCCCACTAGATATGTTTATAAGTCAGCACTGCCAGCTGGCCACCATTTCCACAGGCCGGCCAAGCTGCAACATTTTCATGGAACTAATGCTTAGATGATGCCAAGTGTCATGCAAGTCAAAGATTTTTAGTTTTAAACCCTTTGTCCTTAAAAGCGGACCTTCAGCATGATTTAATGAAAAGCCCAAACCCTTAAAACACTATTCCCCAGCATCTAAAATTAATATATTTTAAGTTTTTAGTCACTTAATTATTATCCTTTCCCCCACTGGGCTGCAACTCTGTTCAGGACTCTAGGATACGGCCACCTTCATCTTGACGCAGAAGCATCACACATACTGAAGAGAGGAGAGCGGGATAAAGTACAGGGGATGGGTTATAGCTGTGCTTTGCCCAGACAGAGCAGAGCCAGGGTCAAGAAAAGGTCAGCAATCCCAGAATCCAGAGCGGTGCAGTCAGAAGACACTTCCTGTTTGCAGGCTGTCTGATGCTCCATGAGCCGCCATCTTGGATGTTTAAAGGTTTATAACAGGGAGTAGATGCAGGTAGGATGATGTTTAATGTGAGCAATCTGTATGTACTCTTGGATCTAAAATGCCCAGCAACATAATTATATTGGGGATGGGTTTTAATTTTGCCAGGGGTGTAACTACATGGGCTACAGAGGTAGCCGTTCTAAATCTTTGATTTCCTACCTAGGAGTTGATTTAGCACCAGATGTATAAAGAGTAACTTCAGACAGAATGTTAACATGTTAAAATTCCACAATATACATGGTTAAAGCAGTACACGTTCCACATAAGTCGGGGAGGCCGATTCATTAATAGCGCCAGGTAGCGACAGATGAGCGCCAGTAGCGTGATTTTCACAGCGCCAGCTAGTATTCGCTGTGCTTGGCCGGGGTTTGCTTGTTGACAGCGACTCAGTCGGTGTGCGGTAATGTTGAATACGGGCTGAGGGGTCGCTGTTTCACAGGTTCCGCGTTGTATGGGTGCGCCTGACAGCGAATGGCCAGAGCGAACGGCTTGCTGCAGATTCATTAAAAAATCACGCTCAAAAATTTCTCGCGCTCGTAATATTTAGTTGCTGCGTTTATGACAATTTTTTCCTGATGTGTTCGCGTAAAACAATCAAAATAATAAAAATCCAAATAAATATGCAGCATAGCAAGAGGAGGGGGTCACTTATATCTCCTGCAAAAACAACTTCCACCCAAGCCTGATTCTTTCTTTTAATGAAGAATTCAGGGTGACAAGTTTTGAACATACAATTCTGATTTTACAGGGGACATTAGCTCATCTTTAATGGCCTTTCTTCCAGGCCAACCTGTACTGGAAAAACTGGTCATTGCTTTTGTGTGTCAATGCTTTTACCCATCATGCAAGCCTATGGACAGATATTTACAGTGGTTAATGCTATTGCTCCCCACAGGCTGGCTCAGGAGACAGGCACTGGAATGGAGTGAGATCATCCCTGTAAAGTGTGATGGTGTGCTAAGGAACCTCACAGCAGGGTCTGCTAGCCCCAAAGTTCTCCAGGGTCTCCCTATGGCAGGTCAAACCCTGGATGGATCTTGTAAGCGCATATATAATGTTAAAAAAACACAGATTTGTATAAAATACAGAGCAGGAAAAAAAAAGGAAGGAGGAGGGTGCTGGACCGATGCTTTCTGCAGCTACCTGCCATGACGAATGCTTCTTCATGGGAGTTTGTGTTCCTTCAAGCTGACCAATCAGGAGTTTGACTATCCTGGTGAACGGTCCTGGCACCGGGGGCATCCCTGTGTGAAACCCCCCAGATGTTCCCACGGCACATGTGTGGGCGCACATCTAGTCAGCGATTTGTGGCATGCATACTAATGCACAGCATAAAGCCGTTGTTTTGGACTGTGTGTCCGCATAGGGAACGCTGGTGGCCACATCCCCAGTTTCCCTGTGCAGTGTGCACTCTCGCACAGGCCCAGCCTATCTGCTGCAGGCTTCAGGGATGCCGGGGATGCGATCATGGCAAGGGATTGGTCAAAGGGTAAGGGGTTTGCAGGGTACACACAGTTGGGCACCCTAACTTGGAAAGCTCCAGGGGCACTTAGTCGGGCAGCCCTTTTAGACTCCAGGGCGGGTCACAGGGGGAAACTGTAAACCCACTGGCAATAATCTGATGCTTGTCCCATGTGTTTTTTCTTCACTTCCTGCAGCACATGGTAAAGGAAAAGAGGCGCTTTCCTAAAACGGAAAGTATTTGCAAGGACAGATAGCATTACCCATCAATCCTTGCAGCAGGTGGAGCTATGTAAATCATCTCTTTATGTCTCTGAGCCTTCCAAGGGCATTAGAAACGCTAAGGGCGCAATGCCAAGGATTAGCTTTAAATTTACACAGCCAGACACATCCAACTAGTGGAGCTTTAGGCTCTCATCAGCCCTAGGGCGGAAACATGCCTAAGCAGGTCTCCAAAGTTTGCCCTCCTTTCAATTTCATTCCTCCAGGACCACGCAAAAAAAGTGGTCTAACAGCCACTCTGTCCCTTGGTGCTCTCAGCATTAGCGTGCATGGCCTCGGTGGTCACACAGCAGTCTCTGACCACAGAAGAGTATGTTAAAAATGCATAGTTTTGCCCTGACATGTCCTTCCCAGCTCAGCCAGAAATTATGGTGAAGAAATCGGCTTCAAATAGAATACACAAGGTATTTACAAAAGAAATGGGCTTCAGATAGAATACACAAGGTATTTACAGAAGAAATGGGCTTCAGATAGAATACACAAGGTATTTACAGAAGAAATGGGCTTCAGATAGAATACACAAGGTATTTACAGAAGAAATGGGCTTCAGATAGAATACACAAGGTATTTACAGAAGAAATGGGCTTCAGATAGAATACACAAGGTATTTACAGAAGAAATGGGCTTCAGATAGAATACACAAGTTATTTACAGAAGAAATGGGCTTCAGATAGAATACACAAGGTATTTACAGAAGAAATGGGCTTCAGATAGAATACACAAGGTATTTACAGAAGAAATGGGCTTCAGATAGAATACACAAGGTATTTACATGTAATTGGAGATTTTCAGATGTTTTGAAAGGGCTTATTTTACATTGTTCCGAAGGGGAAAAAAGGTGGGAGGAAGTCAGTGTGTGAATGGACAGTGGTGTTGAACCCCTCTTTGCCAGGAAAACTGATGGCCTACAGGGCCAATAAACTAAATCTACCCCTTATACCATCAGCAAGCCCTGATTCCCACAGGGAAGACATTAATATATTATTTTGCTTAGATTCACCAACGACGGTCCAGCTTTAATTTTTCCCTTGAGTTTTAGAGTGGAATATTCTGTACAAGTCCCCTTTACCTGAGATAGCATTTTGATTTTTCTACCTCATTATCTGCTCAGCAATGTTTTTCCGGCTTCTGTCTGTTGTTGTTGGCTTCATATACTTAGAGCCGCAGCTTTTCCATAGCCCGCTGTACATTGCTGAGCACAGTGTGTTTTTTTGCTTCTGGTCTAGCGGCAGGATGACTGTTTGTGTGTTGTTCTCGATTCTGGGAACATTTCACAATAAAAAACATTCATAAACCATCAAAGAAATTGCAAGAAGCCAGATGTCAGGATAGAATTGTTCTTTTATGATTCTTTCCTGGAATATTTTTTTATCTTATCCTATATAGTGATTGAAGGCGGCCAAGCCTGCATAAATGATGAGAGAGTTGGCAAACCTTTGCTTGACTAGAAAAAAATGAGGGGTCAATAGATAGAAGCTGTCCAAGGACAAACTAAAGTTGTGTGGGGTCATTACTTGTTTTTTTCCAAAACAATGTTTTAAATTATGATTAATTTATAAAGCACCGTCATATTCCATAGTGCTGTACTGAGCATTGACAGGGTAAAACATGCAGTACCATACCTACAAACTTTTCAAGGTGGGAAATAGGGACATTTGGTAAATTAGGCCACACCCCCTCATTGAAGGATGGATAGCAAATATGTTGTAACAGTTAAAACAATATAAACACTTTTTTAATACTCTTTATTTAAGATTTTACAATGTTATACAAACATACAAGAAAAAGTAAGAAGAGAAAAAAAAAAAAAGGGTAAGCATACAATACTGAACACGACTAGGTAAGGGAGACATAAGGGGGGGGGGGAGCGGGTCTAAATTAGGCAAGGAAAAGAAAAAAAAAACACGTAGAATATCGTCAACAACCGCAAGCAAGCTCTGTCATTATATCAGATCCTAGAGCAGTAAACTTTTCCTCAGCTGCAACTGTCAAAGTACCGACCCGTCAGAAGGGGAAAGTGGAAGGTAGGGGGGGAGTACGGTTGGGGATGGGGGGGGTGGGGAGGGATAAGGTGTATGGCGTGTGGGGGGTAGGATCAAGCCAGCTCCAACCCTATGCCCCCAGGAGGGGAAGTGCGGTAGAAGTGCCAACTTCCACCCAAACGGCCGCGGACAGAAGTGGCGAGAGGCGCGGTGTTGCCCCCCGCCACCCCTACCCAGGCAGGCTCTTAAATTCATCGGACTCTTCATACATTAGCCACGGCAGCCAGGTAGTTCTGAACTGCTCATCCCTGTCGTGTAGTGAAAGTGTCAGGTCTTCCATTTCCATAACGCTAATGACTTCCCTTGCCCAATCCCCCACCGATGGAGCCCTCCTCTGTTTCCAAAACCGAGGAATTGTTTGTTTAGCCGCGTTCAACAGGTGGATCAACAAAGATTTTTTGTATTTCCCTATCGGGGTCTTCGTGGAGTGGAGCAGAATCCAGGCCGGGTCGTCCCTCAACTGTGCCCCCGTGAGTTGTGTGATGACAGGGAGGACCGCGTCCCAGTATTCCCGGATCCCGGGGCATGTCCATAAAATGTGAAATAGTGTCCCCCTCCCATCACCACACCTCCAACATCGCGACTCTGCTTGGCTAATCATTTTACCCAATCTGTCAGGGGTGTAGTACCAGCGGGTCAGCATTTTGTAATTGACCTCCTGTATTCTAGTGGCAATTGAGGACTTATGTGCTAATATCGCTATTTTGTTCCTTTCTTTGTCACTCAGAGGTCTGCCTAGATCAGTCTCCCAGTCCCTCCAAAATGCTGGGGGGAAATCCTGCTCGCTCACCAGAAGGGAATACAGTCTAGAGATCAAATGTGGGTGTGGCTGTCCCTCCAGGCAAATATATTCCGTGTAGCCCCTAAGACCTTCCTTCCAAAGGCCCATCCGGGCCAAGAGCAGCTGAAAGCGGAGGAGCGTCCAAGGGTCTAAGTCGCTGTTCCCCAGTCTATTCCTGAGCTCCCCTATGGGGACCCAGCCCGCCTTCGTAATCAGAACACCTCCCCGTAATTGGCTCAGCTTTCCCCAGTCCCTGAGGTCAGGTCTCGGACAATCCAGAAGCGGGGGGTTGTCTACCAGCGCAATCATGGGAGAGGGCCACGGGGAAACTTCCTGACGCTTCCTGTGTAATCGGAAGGCCTCCAAGGTGGCCAAGATCGTTGGATGGGAGCCCAGCCCTGGCTTGTATATTTCCTTGTTCCAGACCGTAGCATCCAGCGGGGCCTGAGCTAAAGCCTGCTCTAGTTGTACCCACCTCTTCGTGCTTTTACAGGTATGCCATTCACAGATTCTCTGGAGGTGGGAAGCCAGCCAGTAAGAACGAACATCCGGCAGCGCCATGCCCCCCATGTGTTTAGGCCTACACAGTAACTGCCGTCGGAGCCTGGGTCTCTTTTTTTGCCAGACAAACCCCATTAGGATCTTGTCTAGGGCCTTAAAAAAGTACAAGGGGATGTTAATCGGTAGGGCCTGGAACAGGAACAGGATTTTTGGCAAAATTGACATTTTTATTATGTTTACCCTGCCCATCCAAGAGAAGGTAGGGGAGTCCCACCCACGCAAGTCTGCTTTTATCCTCTGTGACAGGGGCAGGAAGTTCAACTCCAGAATCCTCGACAACCTGGATGGCAACTGCGTGCCTAGATACGTTATCGAGGTCCTGACCCATTTAAAAGGAAATGTCCGTTGAAGGTTCCTGGCCACGTCACCCGGAAGCGACACGTTTAGCGCCTCTGATTTGTCGTAGTTGATTTTAAAGAAGGACAGCCCTCCAAAAACTTCAAACTCCTTCATCAAGACTGGTAGCGTGACCAGGGGGTTGGTGATAAAAAACAAGAGGTCATCTGCATAGGCCGCAACCTTGTGTGTAGCCCCCCCCGCCACCAATCCTCCCACATCTATATTACTACGGACTCTGCACAAGAAGGGCTCCAGGGTCAAGGCAAACAGCAAAGGCGACAGGGGGCATCCCTGTCGAGTTCCATTGCGGATAGACACCGGTGCCGAAAGTAGGCCATTCACCTTGACCCTGGCGGAGGGCACTGTGTACAGGGCCTCAATGAATCTTCTCATGTTGTCCCCAAGGCCTGCATATCTGAGGGTCTCCTTTAGAAACGGCCAGCTCACGCGGTCAAAGGCCTTTTCCGCATCTGTGGATAAGAGCATCATAGGGACATCGGTATGCTGCGCCACATGGACTGCGCTAAGCGCCCGCACCACATTGTCCCTAGCCTCCCTTCCCAACACGAACCCCGTTTGATCTAAATGAGTCACCTGAGCCACCACCGGCGCCAGTCTATTAGCCAGGATTTTGGCAAAAAGCTTCAAGTCTGCATTGAGGAGGGAAATGGGGCGGTAACTCTTGCATGACAGGGGGTCTTTTCCCGACTTGTGTAGGACTGATATGTGGGCCTCTAAATCTCTGTCTGAAAAGGTGCCCGGTGCCTCTAGGTCTAAGATCGAGTTCCATGCCCCAATCATACGCGGGCCCAATATTGGGGCAAAGGTTTTGTAATATTTAGCAGAGTACCCATCTGGGCCTGGGGCTTTCCCTGCAGGGGTCTGTTTGATCGCTTCCATCAATTCCTCCAACCCAATCGGATCCTCCAGTAGAGCCGCTGTCTCCTCCGTGACCACTGGCATGCCAGAGTCTCCCAAATAGTCCACTATTTTGCTAGAGCACATCTGCGTCCCCTTACTCCCGCCCAGGCCGTATAGGTCCGAGTAATAGGATCTAAACGCCTCTGCGATCCCCTCTGCAGTGTGACGCTTCTGCTGGGAACCATCCAGAATCTCTGCAATAAAATTCTGAGAATGCTGCTTTCTAAGGGCCCTGGCCAGAAGAGCGCTACTCTTGTTACCGTACTCATAATAGGAGCGTTTGCATCTCCTGAGGATGTGTTTGGCCTTCTGTCTCAACACTGCATTAAGGGCTTCCCGTGCCTGGGTCAGTTCGCCCAACACCTGCACCGCTTCAGATTACTTATGGGACAACTCCAGAACCCGGACCCTCTCAGTGAGCTTCTCAATCTGGGCTAGTCTCTCTCTTTTGAGCCTCGCCCCATGGCTAATCAAGGTGCCCCTTATGACACTCTTGTGAGCCTCCCAAAGCGTCAGCGGGGAAACCTCCCCGTTACCGTTGGTCCTGAAGTAGGACTCCAACCCCTCACGTATATCTTGGGTCACCACTTCATTCTGGAGAAGTGACTCATTCAATCTCCACGTTGAGGGGGGTGGGGCTCTATCCATGAGGTCCAGATCGAGGAAAACCGGGGCATGATCCGAGAATGAAATCGGATACATCCCGTCTCCCTCAGCCCGGCACAAAAGGCTATGTGAGATCCAAATATAGTCCAGCCTGGAGTATGTCCCATGAACATTGGAGTAAAAGGAGTAATCCCGAGCCCCTGGGTTTCTAACACGCCAGGCGTCTACTAGTTGCAAGCAGTGCAGTTGTTTCTTCAGAGATCGCAGGGCCATTTGAGAGGTCGCTGACCTGCCTGCTGAGGTATCCAGCAGAGGCTCAATAGCTAGATTGAAGTCGCCCCCCAGGATTACCTCTCCTTCCATAAATCTACCTATCTTCTCAAGTGTGGTCTTCAGAAATTGAATCTGACCTTGATTGGGCACATATATGGAGACCAGTGTGTACATTCTTTGGTCAATAAGCTCTTTAACTAACACCACCCTCCCCGCCTCATCACACCACACCTCTCTGGAAATGAAGGGCACGTCCCTAGCCAGCATAATTGCAACTCCCTTTTTCTTGGCGTCAGCCGCGCTACTGGTGAATGCATGTGGGAAATGTTTACTGCAGAGTCTTGGGGCAGCGTCTCTTTTGAAATGGGTCTCTTGGAGAAAAACAATTTTTGCTCTATATCTGTGTAACTCCTGCCCCAGGATGGTTCTCTTTTCCGGGATGTTAAGGCCCTTCACATTCAGGGAAACTACTTTCAATGGGCCCATGTTGGCGGACAGCCCGAGCAGATATATAAACACTACAAGGTCCCGCAACTAAGGAGGGGCAGAGGAACCGCCTATTCCACCGTAGACCCCACACGCCAAAGGGAATGGAAATCGGACGGGTAAGGGTAGATGGGGGAGGGGAGGAAACCAAAGGAATATCGAGCCTCAAGTGAAGGAGTATGGGGACCTGAGGTGTATAGAACCAGAAAACCGGGAGAGAAAAATCAGAGGACTCTCTCGTAGTCCACCGGTCACTCGCCTACAGGAGTAGCCCGGAAACGGTGCCCTTTAACGCGCTTGGTGAAGGGGTCCCCAGGAGAGAGCCCCAATCCACTGGCCGTCGGCCTTGCGCGGAATCTCCTCCCGTCTAGAGGAAGCCGCAGGGTTTCCCTAGAGGGGTGCACCAAAATCTGGGAGCTTGGAAGGTAGGACCAAGGTTCAGAAGGATCGGAGTCGCACCCTGAATATGGCTATCCAGCGAGGCTTGCCCCAAGACGGGACTGCAATAAGCACGATTCCCGCTCCAAGGTGCTCCGAAAGCCCGGGGCCAACTGGCACCTCGCTCGGTAGCCCAACTCAACCGCGAGGCAGGTGGGTCGCCCGTTAGTACCCCAAATAGAGCAACTATACTTTACGTAAAAAGAAAAACTTCAACATTCCAACTGGGGGCATCTAGAAGAAAGCATTCAAAGCAAACTTGTATGTAACATGTAAGAAAACATAGAGGCAGTTCCAAGTTCGGGCCCAACTAGCAATCTGCGATGCCTCATCTTCTGCGTCCCCTCCCACCGCCTCCAACTCCCCTGGGGCCACCACCCCGGCGTTGCGGCAGCTGCCTGTCATACACTGCCAGGTCCGGGACCGTCCAGTCCGGGACATCCACCCACTCCGCCTCCAGGAAATGGAACAAGTCGGGGAGCTGGGCGGGTGACTTGAGGACGAAGTGGCTCCCACCTCTTCTCACCAGAAGCTGAAAAGGGTGACCCCATCTGTAGGATGCCCCCTGTCTCTGGATAGCGTCCAGCAGGGGTCTGAGGAGTCTTCGCATCTGCAATGTCCTTCGTGATAGATCTTGAAGGATGATGACCTGTGACCCTTGGTGAGCGACTGCACCCTTCTCCCAGGCCCGCCGAAGAATGTCCTCCTTTATTTTGAAGAAATGTATGCGGCATATAACATCCCTGGGTCTGTTCGGATCTTGCCCTATGCACCCGGTCCATTTCTATGTGGTTGGAGCTGGGCCGATCGAGGAGCTCGTTGAAAATAGAGGAGACTGCTTCCACCAGGTCTTTCGGTTCCACCGACTCAGGTATCCCCCGAAGACGCAGATTATTCCTGCGGCTTCTGTTCTCAATATCATCATGGGCCAGGGCCAGGTCAGCCAGAAGTCGCCTATTCCCAACCTGTTGTTGTTCCAGGGCCATCACTCGCGTCTCCAAGGACCTATGGGAGGCCTCCACTCCCTCCACTCTATCTATTACCTCTGCCACCGAATTCTGCAGGGCCGCCAGCTCTCTCTTGATGGTGCTCTCCATCCTTGACACATATCCGTCAAAGTCCCCACGTGTTGGGAGCCCTCGCAGGGCCTCCTGGATATTGACCTTAACCGCCTCTGCGATTGAATGCGATAAGAGATTCACTGGAACTGTCGTAGACGAGGTAAGTGAAGAGATATGCTCAGCGCTGTGGGTGGCCAGAGGTGCAGGACCCAGGATGGACATCTGTAGCAAGCCCCCCTCCTGGGGAACCTGCCTAGAGGCTGGGAGTTGGCGTCGCTGTCTCATCCCCGTCTGGGACCCCCGCGATGGTGTGGCCGCGTCATCTATCCAAAGTCTGCCTGGGATGGGGTCGTCCCCCAATATCATTGGGCCCCCCATGGGGCTGCCTGGGTCAGACTGCAATGTGGGCTGCGGGCTCTGGGGAGGGGATGGGGTGCCCAGTAGTGAGCTGGGGTTGGATAAAGGTTCCGCCAGTTGTGGGGAGGAGCAGCCTCGAGGCACAGAGGGTCCAGGTGGTCCAAGAGGTGGGGAGTCTGGGCTGCGCGCCGCATCAGGCCCCGAGTCACCAATGAGCGCTGCAGACAGTGTTCCATGGGGCACCTTAGGGCACAGTAGCTTGTCACCCCAAATGTCAGACCCCTTCAGGTCCAGGGCAGCGCGGGCCGAGGCCCCCCTGGATATGATGCCACAGGGGGCCGGTGCGGCGGTCCAGGGCGGCGAGGACTCAATCAGGTCGCTTGTCCCAGGACCCGGGCTATGGGGGACGACTAATCCACAATCTCCGGGGGGCTGCTGTGCTGAAGGCCTGTGAGGTGGCAATGCTGCCTGTGACACCCAGCGTCCCCCTGATCCAGCTCCCTCCCGGCCCAGAATGGCACAAGGGGGAGTCCCCATGACATTGTTGTTGGGCGCTGATATGGGGCGCCGGGGTGATGGACTGACCTGAGGGCCGGCGGGCGCGCTCCTCCGCCCGTCCGCCTCGCAGTGTATCTCCGCCGTTACTGTCACTGCCGAGCCGCGCCGCCCCGCTGTCTCCGCATCACGAGCGGCGGGTGCCGCCTCCTCCGTGTCTTCTCCCCGCCGCACCGGCTGCCCCTCCGCCGGATTCAATTGCTGAGCCGGCACTCCCGGCTTCGGCGCTGCAGCGTCTCGCACACGTGTGTGCTTCTCCTGTCCCGCGGCCGCCATTTTGTCTGCCGCCGTCTCCTTGTTCTCGGGGCCCCGGGAGCGGAACAAGGTCGGGATGGTAAGCGACCTGCCCCTCCTAGACGGTCCCCTTTGCTTCCCCCGCTTGGGCATCCAAAAAAGCGGGTGGTGAATAGCTCTAAAGCCTCCGCTCAGCAGTTGGTAGGTACGGAGCTCCGGTACCGCACTCCTTCACTCGGCCATGCCAAGCCACGCCCCCAATATAAACACTTTTTAATAGGCAATTAATTATTTACTGATGCAGATCTGCATGTTAAGCCTCAAAGAGGGACGAATGGGAACAACAAGGGACAGGGGGACAGTCCCTCCAAATCAGGGACACTTGGTAGGTATGCAGTGCATTGCATACCTTGCAAACAAGGTGCTACAGAGTTCTTTTTTTTTTTTTAAATTGTAGTTTTTATTGAAGAAGCATGGCATATTACAGAACACGAGCAGCGCATCATCAGACATCAGACATCAGACATCAGTTAACAATGAGAATGGATACAGGTACACCACGCAGATAATAAAAACCTTGAAAACAATGAAAACAACCAGGCTTGCAGAGGATGCTAACAGGGGCCAAGATGAGGAACAGTGGAAGAAGAAAAGAGGACTAATGACCTCTGGTGCTGGCTGTCCCCCTCATCCCATGGGACTAAAGCTCGGGGGGTGCCCATTTTTAACCATAACTCTTACTGAGCATCAAATTGTAATAAAGCGTGTAATCCGTACACCATGCCTCCAAAATTTTTCTTTTTAAAACCATTAAATAACTGTACAAAAGATCAACTGCAGGTAACATAACCGACACACAAGGGGGGGGGGTGACAGGACAACAAAGAAACAACGAAGGGGTGGGGCGGGGGATGGGGGAGGCAAGGGATGAGAGAAAGGGGGGAAGAGGGGAGGATAAACACCTCAAGGGAAGACCGCTCCCCAACCTGGGTACATGCCTCTACTCCTGCAAAAAGTTCAGGTATTCTGCCGAGAAGGTGAATTGTTCCCACACCCGCCACCTATCTCTATGCTCGTCTACCCTCCCTCTCAGCGAGGCCGTCATCTCCTCCATCCTACTAATATCGGCAACCCTGGTGAGCCACATGGCCATCGTGGGAGGTGCCGTCGATTTCCAGCAGGATGGGATGCAAGTCCTGGCCGCATTCAGAAGGGGAGCCAGTAAAGACTTGGTCCTCCTCCTGAGAGATGTAGGAGCCAGGCCAAGGAGGTATCCTGCCGGATCCTCACCCAAGTCTATATCAGTCAAAATCAGAATAATTTTCCTGACGTTGCTCCAGAACCTAGCTAGTGCCCCACATTCCCAGAAGATGTGTATCATTGTGCCCCTGGCCCCTGAACACCTCCAGCACAGGGGGGAGGAGGAGGGGAATATTCTCGCTAGCCTGGACGGTACCAGGTACCAACGTGAAAGAACTTTATAGGAGGCCTCTTGATATCTACATGACATAGATGACTTGTGAGCTACCTGCAGCATGGCCTGCGTCTGTTCATTCGTGAAACCCCTATTTAGCTCCCTCTCCCAAGCCTCTATATACGGGGGTTTGTAGGAGTCTGGGGGGGCCATCAGCAGAGAATATGCAT
The DNA here is from genome assembly GCA_027917425.1 of Gastrophryne carolinensis. Taxonomy (NCBI): domain Eukaryota; kingdom Metazoa; phylum Chordata; class Amphibia; order Anura; family Microhylidae; genus Gastrophryne; species Gastrophryne carolinensis. Next base: position 238,429,164 of record CM051235.1, on the reverse strand, counting down.
AAGACATGGCTCCTCTGAAGTGGCCGCTACCCGCGCAGGACTGTTCAAAGGGGGTAATAGGACCCACGACCTCCATAGCTCCGGTCAGGGAGCTCTGATAGTGTGAGAGCTGCAAGGTCTGCCAGGTATTCAGGGGGGTAAGTGAATCTCTTGTCGCCAGGACCTCCGCCCCAACCCAATCCCGACCCTCTCGAAAATGCAAAACCCTGAAGCAGTCCCGTTTTACCCATGCACGAAAAGTGCTGTCAGTTAGGCCTGACGGAAAGTCCGGGTGTCCCAGTACAGGGGTCATAGGCGAAGCAGAGGGAAGAATGCCCAGCTTCGGGAAGAATCTGCTCACTATTTTTCGGTTAGGGCCTATTGTGGGATGTTTGTTCAGGGCGGGGACCCGATCCAGCGGAATCCACGGGAGCCCCGGCAAAGGGATCTCCGAGGCCTCCTGTTCGACAAGCGTCCACTGCTTCAGAGAGGAGTGTCTACACCAGTCAGTCACACGTGACAAGTGAGCTGCCGCATGGTACGCCCTCCAATCCGGGAGGCCCAATCCTCCCCTCCCCATGGGGAGAGAGAGGAGGGGGGCCGCCAATCGATGCGGTCTCCCAGCCCAGACAAACCTGGAACAGATCCCTGTCAGGCGTTTGAAGAAAGTATGTGGAACCATGATCGGGAGGGCCTGGAAGAGATACAACACCCTTGGCAAGATGTTCATCTTAATGATGTTGGACCCACCAAACCAAGAGAAGGCATTTTTGTTCCATCTCTGCAGGTCCTCCTCCACTCACGCGGGGTAGGTTAGATGGGGGGAAGTGAAGGGATATAAGTGGACTACAGGGGAAAAGACGAGACAAGAAGAGGGGGAGAGAGACACTTAAGCAACCTAAGAATGCCACCACCCGGTTGGGGAACAAGTTATTGTTTCCCAAAAACAACCCCCGCCTCGCTTCGCAAAGGCGCGCAGGGGGGCTTACGGCCTAATGTGGGGACGCGACGGGTCAGAGAGGCACGGGGAGTCCCTCCAGCCAACCCATGCGGTGCATAGTGGGCTCCCTGAAGACCCCATCATGGGTTCCAAGGAAATTTTCCTGTGGCATCGCCCACCCATGAAACCCAGGATATGGAGATGCAACCTCCGACGCATCCAGCGCCGCCCGGCCGCCCCGCCACCAGCCGCAGGCGGCAAGAGCGGGACCGCCCGGCCGCGCAAGAGAGCGCCAAAGGAGCACACTACAAATGGAGAGCAACGAAAAGAAAAATGGTTAATCATATGGTCAATAGGCAATAAAACAATAACAAGTAATGCGTCAGGCATAGAAATATAAATATGAGGCAAAGGATATCAGGGGATCAGAACAGTCCCATATCGAAACATGAGACGACAACCCTCGTCAAGGCTCATTCGGCAGCGGAGCTGGCCCCTCAGGAGGTCTTCTGGGCCGTCTTGAGCGCGAGGCAGATGGAGCTCTCCTCGCTCGTGGCCTCTGCGGGCGATCGCTGCCCAAGAAGGCCTGAGGGGGCAAAAGAGAAGGGTCCAACCAGTCCCGTACCTCCATTGGAAGGGCGTCCAGAAAAGCGAACAGTTCCGGAAGGTCGGCGCGGGATCTTAGGGTGAAGACCCTCTGGTTCTTTCGGACGAGCAGGTGGAAGGGGTACCCCCACCGGTAGGTGGCTCCGCACTCCTGGATTCTGAGAAGAAGGGGCTTCAAGCAGCGGCGCATCTGGAGTGTTCTTCTAGAAACGTCCGGAAACACCTGGATTGTTGCCCCATCGAACATGATTCTCTCTCTGTCCCATGCTCGTCTGAGGATCTCCTCCTTGACCGAGTAATAATGTAAGTGGCAAATCACGTCTCGCGGACGGTTGGGGTCTGTTGCTCTTGGCCCTAAGGCCCTGTGGAGGCGGTCGATCACAATTTCTGTGTTTGGCGGGCGGCTGAGAATCCCATTGAAGATGCCCACGACCGTAGGTAGAAGCTGGTCCTGGCCGGTCGCCTCTGGCAGGCCCCTCACCCTGATATTGTTGCGTCTGCTCCTGTTTTCAAGGTCGTCCAGGTGGAGGACCGTTGCTTGAGAAATAGCTTGTTGGAGCGACAGGTTCTTTTCCAGAGCTTCAATTCTTCGCATGGTCGTAAGGTGGGATTGTTCCAGACTGGCAACTGAAGATCCCAGGCCCTCCACCGAGTTTTGCAGGTCGGATATATCTTTCTTGAATGAACTCTCTACTCTTGAAATAAAGGATTCAAGGTGAGCTTTGGTCGGGAGGGCTTTGAGTTCCGCCCTAATATCTGCCAGGATTGGGTCATGAGAGAATGAAGCGGGCGGGTGAGGCGCCGACCCACCGATCAGCCGGTCACCATCCACCGCAGGTGTATCGCAAGGGCGCAGCCCCCCCCCCCCGCCGCATGGGATCAAGTCTGATCACTGGTGCCGTGTTCTCTTCTGTAGCCCCCTGTGGGGTTTAGCCACAGTTTAGGTATCCTGCCGGGTTCAGAGGGCAAAGCAGAGGGTGCCGTGCTCTTTCCCAGGCCTTCCCTGCTCCCAGTTGATTTGGGGGATGAGCCTCCCCAATGCCTGGCAGGGCTTCTCCCACGATGAGGGGGCATGGCCGTCTCCCGTGGCCACAGGTCAGCCCCCCACAGTCCAGCGGGGCCTGTCGATGTACTGAGTCCCCTCCCCGGGGGTTGTGGTGGCGGGGCTCCGGGGGATCCCACAGATACGCCCCCCCTCTTTAACATTTCCTCTGTGTGGCCCCCTGAGGCTGGGCTCCTCTGCCCCCGATCCTCTGAGTCCGCAGGTGGCGCAGGGGTTATCATCAGACCTGTCCCCCCCTCGCTGGCACAGCTGTCATGTTCCCCGGGCATTCCCCTCTCACCAGCCAGCGGGGGAGCACCGATCGCAGGGGAGCTCGCAGGAGCCGAGCCACTGCTTCTGTCTGCGGAGCGCCGTTCAGGGCGGCACTCCTCTCCGTCTTCCTCCTCAGTCAGTGCCGGGCTGCCCGCGCTCCTCACAGGCAGCGAGGGCCAGCATCGCTCCACGGCGTCCTCCCTTCTGCCCTCGTCAGCGCGGCCGGGGGGACCCGAACTCCCCGACGAAGGCCAGGCGGCCCCACCTCCATCCCGGGCACTCACCGGCGCAGGAGCCGTCCTTCCTCCTCCCTGATCAGGGGGGTCCCCACTCGCGCTGCGGGTCGCGGCCCCGCCATCCTCCATCGCCGCCATCTTGGGTGCCTCCTCTCCTCCACCCCTTGTGTGATCCGGGGCCAGGTAGGAGCTTAGTTTTCTGTGTAGCGGGGGTGATTTGGTCTTTGCCCCCTTCCTTCCTTTTGCCATAGTGCCTGGTAACAGGTATGGGTGGGAGAGAGCCCTAGAAAAAGCCAATAAAACAGGTCGGCCGGAGGGAGCTCAGGAGGTGCACGTCTTTACTCTCTCATCGCCGGCCACGCCCCCGGTGCTACAGAGTTCAATGTGAATATTCTAAATACAAGGTACAATAGGAGAGAGCCCTTCCCTTACAGCCTTAAAGTGGACCAAAACCCAGTGGGATCGGCACGGGAATCTATAAGAGCCTACTCCCACACTGCATGGCCTACTCACACCCCATGTGACTGCCAACGGCCAATGGGTCACCGAATTGGTTGCCAGAGAGAAGAGGTTGAGCAGGCTGCAGTTGCCACATTGAGTATTGCTGAAGTGTGAGCATTAATACTTGGGGTTCATAGAACTTTTCAAAAAGGGATGCCCAGGGGGGGCTTTTTTGACTTTAGGACATTTTAAAATCTTAAAATCTCTTTTCTATGAAAATCTCTAAAGCACAGTCTTTAACCGAAGCAAAGGAAGCAAAGCCTAGCGCTGGCTTCCAAGCACACCCCTAGATTATTCAGTGTCCTCAGCTTACCCGTGTGTTTGCTGGCTGCTTTATGCATTTCTCTGCCAGCCAACTACAGAGCCCTCGCTGGGATTTCACTACATTTCATACCTATGCAGAAGAATTTTCCAAAACACAAACACTATACATAAGGGTACAAATATGTATCCAGTTTGAATGCCAGGCCACAGTTACGTTTTTTCTTTTACGAGCAAAGGAGTGCCGGCTGAATATTTCCTGTTGACATTAATAGGCAGCTTGTTAAACGCTCCATGGTCACACTTCCTGCTGAACAGGAAACCTGTAGGTGCCAATATAAGCATATTAGGAGAAACTGGGGAGGAGATGTAGATTACCGGCCGGACAAGTCACACTAAAATTTAGTGACACACAACTTCCACCCCCTATAATCTGTCACACTAAACAGCCCCTCCTAAACATTATTTTACTGGGAGTGTCTGTGCGCTTCAAGGCAAGTGGTGCAACTAGCTCAGAAAGCACCATGAGGCTGCCAGAAATGAGTTTGTAGATGAGGGAAAGCTCTTTCAAGCAGACCCTCCATAGATCCTATTCCCCTTCCCCAATCGTGTGGCCTAAGTATGCCAGACCCCCTTCACCATCCCATTAGTTCTGGATTTACCCCTCTCCCATTTTTACCCAATAGAAATGCCCCCCTGAACGTCTTCCTCCACCTCATTGTGACTCTGCCAAATCCCCCCACTTTGGCCCACATGGACATGCCCCCCACATCTCATCCAGATACCATGTGGAATTGACCAACTTCATCCTTGTATTATCCCCCCCTTAACTGGTGTTGCTCCCATACCTGTCATGTGCTAGAACCCCAGCCCCAAAAAGTGGCACCTGGAACGGATGGCTTCCTGGGTGGGAGTCACCTGGTACACGGAGTTCCTCTTACACTTCTATCTCTATACTCTCCTATCCAAGAACTAAGTACGCCATCTGCTGGATTGTAAATTGTCCCCCCACCCATTCTTGTATCCCTATAGCCTACCTGCCACAACAAATCCTTAGTATGTATGTAAACGGGCAATAAATCTGATTCTGATTCCAATAATTAGCACTATAGTGAAAAAAATGCCCAAAAATAAAAACCCACATAAACTCATTAGATAGCAAGAAGAGAGGTCACATATACACACTGTGTCAACTTGTTTCTTTCTTTTACTGGAAGGCGGTACAATCAAGGGTGCCAGAATTTAAATGTACCACGGAGATCCACTCAATGCTTAATGGCCTGTTCCATGAGCCTGTGCTGGAATAACATTTTATTGCTATTGCAAGTCCTCTGATGGGTGTATGTGTGTTGATGCTTTTACCCATCAGGCAATGTACTGAGTAGATGCTAAAGTGGCTCCAAGGACAAGCAGTTAGTGGTAAGGTGTTCTCCCCTGTGAAAGTGAAGTGGTACCATCAAAAACCCCACAATTTTCTTTCCTACCAGAAGCAGAAAGTGACAAGCTTGGTGGAACTTTTCTTCAGTTGAGGTGTATACCTAACTCCTCCTCACACTAACTCAGCACTAACCAGTTAATATCAACAAACAGTTTACAATGGAGCTCCTTTAAAGGAAACAAACCACTGCCAATCCTTGTGGTCCTGGTAAAATCCTTACCTGGGGAATCCCGATTTGGGATCCCCATGACAGTGACTGGTCCATGGCCTTTCTATTCGCGGTAACAATGTGAAAATGCTAGGCACTGCCTCAGCGTGCAACTCCAAATCCAGTACACTTCAGGGAGAAGGGAAGAAGTTGAGTGTAGTTTTGTTTTTTTTCCAATCAGGGCCTTTAAAGCAGAGCAAACCCACCAGCTGCCGGCCTGGAATCTAAAAGATTCCAGGACCTGCCGCTGACTTTCAGGATTTGGGATGCCCACTCACCTTTCCCCGGTCCAACAGTACATGTGCAGGCTCCTGTCCAATCAGAGCCGCTTGCTCAAATAACGTGATGGGGAGCGCGTGCTCCTGCATTCCCTGCATCCCCAGTTTTGTGCGAGTGCTCCCATTCCAGCCATTCAGATAGGCTGAGGTGTGAGCATGCGGCTGCCGGGCATGCGGGGGATGTGGGAGCATGCATTCCCCATTCATCCCATTCAGAGCCGCTTGCCGAATCACATCATCACAGCAAGCGGCTTCGATTGGACAGGAGCCCGCACATGCGCTGTTGGACTAGGAGCGTTTCACACAGTGGGGCATCCTGATTCGTGATGCCACAGGGAAGCAGAACCAAACCCAGGAAATTAAACAAACCCCGGGTTTTGTTCCTCTTTAAGGCAGACCGACACCATCCCTAAGATAGATGTCCCAAGAAGGGTGTAGGTCTGCATTGAAGCAGATTTTCACGCAGGTCCACCTGACCAGGGTGTCCAACCCATGAAAGATCCTCCTGGTCACTATTAGCAGACCTCTGCAGGATGATTAATGGCACCACATACATCTTTTTGGTGAACCCCATTGGTCGCAAGCAGTTCTCATAGCTGCCTGAATCTCAGCAGGAAAATTGTGCGGTAGTAAACAGGAGGACATCCCTACTGGGGATGCTGGGTGTTGGTCAGTTTTATGACATAATAAAACGATTCTACGGAAATTTTGCAAATGACCATTTTTGATCAGTGTCACGGTTTCATGTTTGTATAACAATACCTACCAAATTTTCAGGATGGGAAAGAGGGTCATTTGTTAAATTAGGCCACACACCCTCATTGAGGAATGTATGGGACATGGGTTGTAACAGTTACAACAATATAAACACCTTGTATAGGCAAATTAATCATTTACTGCTGCAGATTTGCATGTTAAACTTCAAAGAGGGGCAAAGGAGAACAACGAGGGACAGGAGGACATGGACTTAAAAGAGGGACAATCCCCTCAAACACTTGGGAGGTGTGGTATAACATGTATTTTGATTGGTATTTCCTGAATGTCTGCATCCAGCTTTAGATAGACAGGTGGGAAGAGACTGCATCAGGCAGTGACCCAGCACTCGAGAAAGCACAAGGTATATTCTAAGTATGTCACACACCCCGCTTCAAGAATCCATAACATGTGGGTAATATCGTCCTGAAGAGGCGTTCCTGCAGAGATGATAGTAAAAGAAAGCCCCTCCCTGATCCATAAATACCTGGGACCTCCCACTCATCACCCAGTTTTCCATCTCTGCAAGACGGCGAGCAAGTCAGAAGATGATGGCTCCTCCTTGCACTGGGGGAGTTTCAGGTAGTCGGGGTAACTCCCGGCCTGTTTGTTGAATATTCCCGCTCGGCCTTCTTTTCTCTGAGTAACCCCTTATATTATATGCCTCCTCAGTTTTGGCTGCGGGCCCGAGCGAGGGTATGCCGGCACCTCTGGTGCTTAGGAGCAGTGCTCCCCCTGTGAGACCCTAAAATAAGAGGGTAGGCGGTGGTTCCGGGTTGGTGATCCCGGTTTGGGATGCCCCGTCCCTTGGTATTGCCCCTGGGGTGGGTCCCTCTTCAGTCCTCATCTTACTCATCTGTGGGGGTTGGGGGTCTCCTTCCTAGGGCCTGTAGTTTCCCGCTGCCCTTGGTGGTGCTGTGTCACCTGTGTGGCTGCGGGTGTATGTGTTTTAGTGCTCGTGCTACTTATTTGGGCGCCGCGACCGCCATGTCGGCCGGGGCGCCGGGTGCTTTGCTGCTTTACTTCACGTTATTTGGGGGCGGGGCCGGCCCGCGGCGCGCCGCCGCGGCCGATACCCCGTTTTCTTATTGTGCCGGTTAGGCCGGGCGGGTGCGACGCTGGACTCTGCGGTCGCACCCGCCGGGCGTGTCATTTTGGCCGGCGCCGCGGCAGCGGAGGCGCCGGTTCTCAGGGGGGTGAGTCCCGTTGGCGGCAGAGGGAGATGCGTTTCTCTTTACTTCGCGCGCTCTGCGCCCTGGCCACGCCCCGGATTCCTTGCCTGCGTCTCCTCATGCTCGTGGTGGACTCCATCGTTCCCTAGGATCTGTGAGTGGCCCTGTGGGTCCTATTTATCATAGACTTTTTTATTGTCTTCTGGTCATATATTTAAGGGGTTCCTTCTGTCTTTCAGGCGGAGTGTTCTATCGGGAGTGTCATCATTAGTAATTAGAGGGTTTCTCCCGGTCCTAGATTCCTGGGTTCTCTTAGTCTTAAATCCTCCCACTTGGGACATTAAAGGGGCATCCCGAGTTGCTTATTGGCGTAATTCCCTGGGTCATTGCGACTAATAAAGTTCACCTTATGGAGGCATCCCCGGATACTGGGGCAGGGGCCCCTTCGGGGCATCCCAAAAGGTGCATGTTGTGTGGTGCATCCATTACAGGGGATGATGTACTGCTTTGTATACCTTGTGCACAGCAAACTATTGCGCGGCAGTCCGGATCACAGGCTTCTGGGTCAGCTCCGCCGGCCGAGTCATCTCAACCTCCCACCCTGACACGCGCTCCGTGTGACGTTGTCATGGGCAGGGATCTGCAAGCTGAGATGTGCGCCAGATTGGCCAACCTTGAGAAAATTGTTTCCAGGTCGGCCGCCCGTAAGGCCCCGGCCAAGAGGAAGCATTTGTCCCCGGCTTTGCCGGCTGATGACCTGGACGAGTTTAATAATCTGGATTGGTCTGATTATTCTGGGCTAGAGGAAGGTGAGGTTTCTGAGGGCTCAGAGGTTTCGGACGATGAACAGTCTGCGGGCGCTGATGAGGAGCTTAGTGAGTTAGGGAGATCCTCGGATTCTCCTCACGCGCTGGCGCTGATGTTGGAGGTTCTGAAGATTTCCCCTCCCGAGGTGGCGTCACAGCAGGAGGGTGAGTTGTTTGAGGAGTCCAGGCCGCGCTTGGAGTTTCCTTCACAACGGCACTTTCACAAGATCATTGATAAGGAATGGGACAGGCCGGCTAGGCTAGGCCGGCCTGGCATCCCTCAGGGGTGGGACAAGAAATACCCTTTCCCTTCGGAGGTGGTTAAGCGCTGGGTTTCCCCTCCCGAGGTCGATGCTCCGGTTCTGGGGTTGTCTAATTCCTCGGTTTTGAATAGGCCGGATTGCTCCTCCCTTAAGGATGGGGAGGATAAACGTATTGACCAAATGGCGTGTCATGGCTTTACTAGCGTTGGGTCAGCCATACGGCCTGTGTGCGCTTCTGAGCTTATGGTGTTGGCTGCCAGGTCTGTGGTCAGGGACTTGTTGACATCTTCCGGGCTTCGCCCTGGTAGTGCTGAGTTCCTTAGCCTCAAACGGTGTGAGTTGTTTTTGTCCTTTGTATTAACTGCCATGACACTTTGATGATGTGTGGTAGGACATCGGCTTTGTTGGTGACTATTCGGCGTCGGTCTGGCTGCGCCAGTGGGCGGCCGACTTCATGTCTAAAAAGTCTCTGACGGCTTTACCCTTTGTTGGGTTGAGGCTCTTTGGAGAAACATTGGACTCCGTCACCAAGGGCGGTAGGTTGCCTCAACGTAAAAAGCAGCGCCGTTCCTTTCGGGGGGCGCCTGCTTTTACATCTTCCTTTCGTGGGGCCAGATTTGACAGAGGATCTGCGTCCCAATCTTCCAGAGGAGATTCCGGGAACAGGGGCAGGGGACGTGCCCGTTCTGGATACCATTGGGGTTCTAAGCCCAAGCCGGCTATTTAGCCGGCCCAGCAATGAGGGGGCGCCCTCACCCTTGCGGGTGGGGGGACGGCTGAGACACTTCTCCCGGATCTGGGATCAAGAAGTCTCGGACAGATGGATCCGGGAAGTGGTGTCTTCCGGTTACAAGCTAGAGTTCGAGCTCCGCCCCCCCTCCAGGTTCTTCAGGTCTCGGATGCCTTCGGAGCCTCTGGTGGCGCAGGGGCTCCTGGTGGCAGTAAAGAATCTTCTGGACATGGCTGTCATTTGCCCAGTGCCCCTCTCGGAGCAGGGCAGGGGCTTCTATTCCAATCTGTTCACGGTTCCCAAGAAGGACGGGTCGGTCCGTCCTATCTTGGATCTGAAGTTTCTCAACAGGTTTATTCGGCCGCGCAAATTCCGCATGGAAACGCTGCGCTCGGCCATTCACTCTCTTCGTCAGGGAGACTTTCTGACGTCCATAGACATCAAGGATGCTTATTTACACGTTCCGGGTTTTCCAGCACACCAGAGGTTTCTCAGGTTTGTGGTGGAGGATCGGCATTTTCAGTTTGTGGCTCTTCCTTTCGGTCTCACCTCAGCCCCTCGGGTTTTCACCAAGGTGCTAGCGGGGGTGATGGCACTGCTCAGAGTTCAGGGTATCCGCATTGTGCCCTATCTGGACGATCTACTGATCATGGCCTCTTCTTTCAACCAAGCGGAGTTGGACACCGGAGTGGTGGTGTCCACTCTGGAGAGGTTCGGTTGGGTGATCAACCACCCCAAGTCTTCTCTTTCTCCGTCCAGAGTTGTGACCTTTCTGGGGATGTCTCTGGACACCTCGCAGGCCAGGGTGTTTCTGCCCCAGGCCAAGATTCTTTTGATTCAGGAGTTAGTTCAGCTTCTCTTGTTGGCCCATCATCCGACCATCCGGCTAGGGATGAGGCTGGTGGGTTTAATGGTGGCCTCTTTCGAGGCAGTTCCCTTTGCGCAGCTCCATACGAGGGCGCTTCAGCTGCATCTGCTGGCGGTTTGGGACAGGTCGCAGTCGTCATTGGACCGGTCCTTCCGGTTGACTCCCCGAGTTCGTCGTTCCCTACAATGGTGGCTGGGGTCTGTCAATCTGTCAAAAGGCAGATCCTTCCTGGCTCCATGTTGGGAAACGGTCACCACGGATGCCAGTCTGTCAGGTTGGGGGGGTGTTTGGAAGGACCTCCAGTTTCAGGGTCTGTGGAGTCCGCAGGAGGCTCACGAGCCCATCAATATTCTGGAGTTGAGAGCCATCAGGTTGGTTCTGTTTCGCTTGACTCATCAGTTGAGAGGCCTGCCAGTTCAGGTCCGGTCGGACAACAGGACGGCGGTTGCTTACATCAATCACCAAGGAGGGACTCGCAGCAGGAGTGCCCTCAGGGAAGTGTCTTTGATTCTGGACTGGGCCGAGGACCACGTCCCGTGTATCTCAGCAGTCTACATTCCGGGGGTGGAGAACACGGAGGCGGACTTGCTGAGCCGGGCCTCCTCTCGTCAGGGGGAGTGGTCTCTCAGTCCCAGGGTGTTTCGTTCGATATGTCTCAGGTGGGGGGTCCCAGCGGTGGACCTCTTTGCCTCTCGTCACAATCACAAGCTTCCAGTCTTTGTGTCTCTCTCGCAGGATCCTCTGGCTCTGGCAGTGGATGCCATGTCTCTGACCTGGAGGGATCTGGGGTTCCTTTATCTGTTCCCTCTGTTTCCAATGCTAGCCAGAGTGGTGCGCAAACTGGCCTTGGAAGGCGCGTTGGCGATTCTGGTGGCCCCGAGGTGGCCAAGGCGCGTTTGGTGCGCAGATCTTGTAAGGCTGGCAGAGGATCAGTTCGCCCTGCCTCTGCTGCTGGACCTGCTCACCCAGGGTCGGCTACGCTATCCCAATTTACCATCGCTGGCTTTGACGGCGTGGCTGCTGAATCCGCCATCTTGAGGGAAGAAGGTCTTTCTGACGCGGTGATTCAGACTCTTATCAGCGCCAGGAAGCGGTCTTCCTCTTCTGTTTACTACAGGACCTGGAGGTCCTATATTGATTGGTGTGAAGGTAGGTCCTTCTCTTGTCGAGAGTTCTCCATTCCTAGGATTCTGGAGTTTCTTCAACATGGTTTAGATCTGGGGCTCCAAATTAGTACCTTGAAGGGGCAGGTCTCTGCCCTGGCGGTGTTCTTCCAAAGGTCCTTTGCACTTCATCCTTTAGTCAGGACCTTTTTCCAAGGAGTCACGCATGTACGTCCGCCTAGGAAGCCCTTGGTTCCAGTCTGGGATTTGAACCTTGTTCTTTCTGCTCTTCAGGGTCCTCCGTTTGAGCCCTTGAATGAGGTTGCCTTGTCTTCGCTTACTCAAAAGGTGGCCTTTTTGGTGGCTATCACTTCGGTTAGGCGTGTTTCTGAGTTGGCAGCTTTATCCATTAAAGCTCCATACTTTGAGAAGCATCAGGACAAGGTTGTCTTTCGTTTTAAGCCGGATTTTCTTCCTAAGGTGGTCTCGGCTTTTCATCTAAATCAGGACATAGTTCTGCCTTCTCTATGCCCTAATCCTAGCAACGACAAGGAAAGGGCGCTGCATTCCTTGGATGTGGTTCGTGTTGTGGAATATTATCTGGAGGTTACGTCTTCCTTTCGCAAGACGGACGCCTTTTTTGTGGTGCCCTCCGGGCCTAGGAAAGGTTTGGCTCCTGCCAAATCTTCCATTAGTAAATGGATTCGTCAGGCCATCATTGGAGCCTATTCTGCCAAGGGGAGGAGTCCCCCTTTTCGTGTTACTGCTCATTCTACTCACGCAGTTGGTGCGTCCTGGGCTTTTCAGCACCAGGCTTCTGTTGAGCAAGTTTGTAAGGCCGCTACCTGGTCTTCTGTTCACACTTTTTCCAAGTTTTACAAGGTTGATGTTTGGGCGTCCGCGGATGCTGTCTTTGGACGCAAAGTTTTGCAAGCTGTAGTGGTTTGAAGTTGTGCATTGTTGCCTAGTTTTGGATCCCCGCCCTTGTTTTTGGACACTGCTATTGGATGTCCCACATGTTATGGATTCTTGAAGCGGGGTGTGTGACATACTTAGAATAATACCATTTTGTGAATACTCACCTTGTAAAATGGGTATTATAAGTATGTCACACACCCCGCTTCACCCGCCCTTTCTGTATTCGGGATCCTCTATTTTGTGAACTTTGCGTGGTTGCGTTTTATATTTGCCTCTTCCTGGTCCCTTACCTTACTGCTTCTGTATACTGGGTGATGAGTGGGAGGTCCCAGGTATTTATGGATCAGGGAGGGGCTTTCTTTTACTATCATCTCTGCAGGAACGCCTCTTCAGGACGATATTACCCACATGTTATGGATTCTTGAAGCGGGGTGTGTGACATACTTATAATACCCATTTTACAAGGTGAGTATTCACAAAATGGTATTATCTGCAGGGCTTTCTTCTTCATTTTCCTTGTTGATCAGCTTCACTGATTTGCCTGAAGCTTTATTTGACTTTCAGATCAGCTCCAGCCACAACCAGACAAGGTTTTGTTTACTGAAAACTGCTGGATCTGTTATCTGGGCTGCACTTCATTGCTTATTACCCTTCAACACTCGCCTTGTTTAACTGTTCAGCTTGAAGACAAAACACTCGTCCTTGTTCTGATCTTCTGCTAAGACCAAAACAACTGTCGAATCCAATCCAGGTCAGCGTTTACACCAACCATGATGTGAGCTTCAAACAAGATTGTTGAGACTGGGAAGGATCCAAAGAACATCCTTGCTGAAAGCTTTAAAGGGCTAACTGCTTAAATTGTCCATAACAAAACAAAAGCTTCTGCCCTTAATAGACACATAGAAAGGAGAAAGGTTAATGGGTTGCTAGAATAATTGGTTTTACTGTTACTGTGCGACAATCTCATCATCTGCTCAGCAAACAATCTGATCATTTGTTGATTGGATACAAACGAAATCATTTGATCAGACAGAGCTAATTATCCCAATTAGTAGCACCTGTGGATGATGCCGCCTTGCAGAAACTAAACCGAGTTGGTAGGTAATTCACAGGTTTTGTTGCTCTTTTTGCGGGGCTCACCAAGGGGTGGAGAGCCTGGGTAACTCCTGGGCATGCCCAGGGGGCAGGTAGAGGTTCCCACTCCTGCCAGCTCAGGATTTGGTAAGGGGCCTATAATGTTTGTTGACAGTGGATTGTAAACAACACTCTTCCAGCGTGCAGGAACGATGGCCGTTTAAACAATAAGGTACATAATTGTGAACAGGATACATCAGCAGGATATCTCAGGTAATGAAGCAAAAGCAAACAGCTCCTTCCTGTTAGCAGGTTAAACACACTATGCATACAGTCACACAGTCTACCTAATACTTATACAGGATGTAGTTGATGCATTAAAGCTGTTCCAACAATTTTGCATGGAAACTTGCAGCATATTGGGGAACCAGGGAATAAACTTAATTCCCCTGGTGTCAGAGAGCCTAAACTCGGGGTGCCTTGCCTTGAGGGCAAAAAAACTTTTCTCAGTCCGGTATTGGCCTGCGTGCCACAGAAGCCAACCTAGATGAACCATGTGGTCTCTTTCTGCTGTCAACCTTCTGTGTTTTCTATACCACAGCATCTATAGTGTGCTGCAGGAAATGGGGGAGAGGTTCATGGGACAGGCTCAGGTGGGTTCCTTGCTGCCTTATTATTACTTTTCCTGGACTTGCCCTTACTTACCAACCACCTAAAATGTTGGCTGATTTACTGTCACTGGGTGTCCTAATCCCATCCTCCCCATAATGTCAGCATTAGGTGTCCCCAGAGTTTTTTTTGGGGGGGGGCAGGGGGACAAAATACGTCAAAGTGGGACATATGTTCAGTTTAACCCCAAGCCAATTTTCCCTCAGCAGCTCCTGTGGCCGATAGCTACCATCCCAGTATCTTGAATTAGGTGCCTATTTTCTGGAATCCCCAGAAAATTATAAACCATTTCATACCACATCCACCTTGTTGATGGGCTTGGTGCTGTGGATTAGTGGTGTGGCCTATTTACAGAATGACATATTTGCTGGTCATTCACCTACCTAGGGAACCCCCATTGGTTGCTGGAAGTTGAGCTGACCGCCGGGAACACAGGGTAAGTAATATTTGTGATTTTCTTATGGTGCTTCATATGGATGTGCCCCCCAACTAAGGATACTTAAGAAGAGAAAGGGGTCATTGTGGGCTTTTTTGGCTTTAGGCCTGCTTATAGTGGTTCTATAGTCTGAAGTATGATATCTCCTGTTTCCCTTGGGCACATCTCCACTTTAACAGTAAAAAAACATGGGTTTCACTACAAATGGGTATTACTGGCATAGAAACCCCTGTGTTGGTCACCCAAGACCTAAAGCTTTTTGCCAGGCAAAAAATGCAACCCCTGCTCCTCTGACCCAAGATTAAAATGGGCATAAATTCTCCTGCTTGTTTGTGCGCATTTATTTCAGATGCCACTCTGCTAGGAGTATCTGTCTAATACAGGGCTAACAAATGGTGTGAGGAAGCAGGTGAGTTTTGTGTCCCTCTGGACCATGACTGTAAGTGGGCCAGATTGCTCTACCCCTTAACTTCAACCAGGGCCGGCGTCAGCACCCGGCAAACCCGGGCAGCTGCCGAGGGCCCCACCCCCCAGGAGGGCCCACTGACAGCTGGCACAATGCATACCCCCCAAGTGAAGATGTCCCGGCTGCCCCCGCTGTGGAGCGGTGTGCCCGGGGCCAGGGTAATAACGTGCTGTGCAGCGGCATCAGAACTTCCGCCCAGCAGAGGAAGAGGTGGTTTGTGGGAGCTGAGGGAGGCCCAATCACGGCTGGGCCAATAATGGAGGAGTGGGCGGGGCACAATTGTGCTGTGCCTGGGCTCTGCTGAAGACAGGGTAGGTGGAGAGGGAGGGGGACATTAAAGTGGACCAACACCCAGGCTGATCGGCCCGGAGATCCCTCCCCTCGGGGCATCCGAAATCGGGATGCCCCACTGTGTGAAACCCTAGCAGGGCGCGTGCCCGCTAGGCCCCCCCCCCTCCGTTTGGCTGGCCGGGAGCTGATTGACCTCTGCCTGCCAACCCCCCCTCCCCTGACTGTGAGTTCCACATGACTGCACAGGGGAGAGGGCTGGCCGAGTGAGGCTGTTAGTTGTGGCCAGACTGCCTCATTCACTTCTATTCTGGGTTTCCTTTCCATTCTGTCTTTTCCTCCCTCTCTCACTTTATCACTGTTCTTTTTCTTTCTTCCTTCCTTCCCCATCTCTCTCTCTCTCTTTCTCCCTGCTTTAATTTTTTGTCCTCTCTTGCTTCTTTTATTTGTCCCTTCCTTCCTTCTTTTTCTCTTCCTCTATCTTTCTCCCTCCGCACCTCTCGCTGTTTTCTTCTCTTTCTTTTTTTTCTCCATTCTTCATAAAACTCCCCCGTTTCTGGCCTAATTTCCATAAATTCTTTTACAGCCCATACTGGACATAAAACACAACCCTCCAATGAAACACAAACGGATAACTGTTTCCCTTCCCAATTAGTCTTTTTTGACCGTATAACTTGCAGCTTCACTATGTCCACCAGCAGCTTAACATCTTCCCATGACAGGCCATCCTAGGCCTGAGTATTGTGGCTAACCAGCTCCCCTATCCTTAGGGGTCCCATAAAAGGCTAGGGAAAAAGCAGCTTTAGTTTGAATGCCAGAAGAACCAACTCTCCCAAGCTGACCCAGTACCCCCTTTAGGGTCTCCCAGGTCACCAGCTTGCAAAGATCGATGCTGGGGAGTGAGGGAGGAAGGAGGGGAGTCCTCAATGGAACTCACCCATTCTTACCCTCTCCTCTCTGCCCCATCCTGAAACTTAAAGAGGAACATCAGTCCTTTTCTGAGGGGCGTCGCAGTGTCTGTCCAAAATGGTGCTTTTTATTAGTTAAGTACTAAACAGAAGGGGTAGGGCGGCTGGGCAAACCAGGTTTGGGGAATTATTATTAATGCTCCAATGCCTGTAATGATCCTCTTTAACTAGAAGGGCTGTGGAGCAGGGGCACAAAGGACCTCTGATCCTACAAGGTCACAAAAGGTATTTCCCTTTTGTGCCCAGGGCACAATACATGCCTATATATAAACATATATGTCTTATATACCCCTACTCCACAACCATTCCAGAACCTAACATTCCAGACAATCCCTACTACCCCGGGGACCCTAGCACTCCCCCTACAGTCATGGCATTCAGCCTCTTAAAGAGGCCTAATTTTTCTGGACTCTCTCTGGAGCTGCTGCTGGAGCTAAATATATTCACCTGTATTTTGATATTGCGAGGTCTGAGGTTTACCTGGCAATACCAGCCCAAGCTGCAGGAGAGGTGACTGCTGAAAGTGTCAGGATGCTTCCTTCCCAGCAACCCCTTTGGCTCCTATTTGCTTGTCATCATCCCAAGGAGAATGTGTACATAGATGGATAGTGTGATGTCCTCTCTCTGTGTTAATGAAAAGCAGGTGTGAAGAGTATGTGACTCCCCGCATGTCTGCTCCTCGCCCACACCCGCAGACACCAACTTTCTATAACAGACGCTGACACTAATTAGAACAAGAGACTTCCATAGCCGTTATCTGAATAGTCGCTGCGGACAGCCATGTCTTGTGCTGCTACACAGCTGGCCTGACTGGTTGATAAAATATTTGCTTTGTAAAGAAGAAAAGTGTAGTGTAGTTTCAGGATATACTGGCTATGTTAATATACTGTAACCAGGGAAACATCCTGTGACATCCTGCTGTCTTCAATGATCTTCAGTTGGGTAACTAAATGCGACGGGGCCCTGGTGCGAACATTTAATGGGGCCCTTTTAGGGCTCATGCATAAACTTTTTGCTGTCTTTTAAAGTGGACCAACACCCTCCCATGATCGGCCCGGGAATCTATAAGATTCCCGGAGCGATCAGACCCTTGACTGCGGGGCACCCCGCTGTGTGAAACCCCCCAGAAACCCTTAAATCCCTACCTTATCCACGATCCAGCGGCGCCCGCCACCGCCTCCCGCGTGTCCCTCTAGCAGGACGCGCACCCTGTAAGAGTGATGCGCGGGAGGTGGCGGCGGGCGCGCTCTCTTGTCCATCGCTGCCTCCCGCTTGTCCGTCGGCGGGGATTGGCAGCGGCGGTCACGTAGGAGCGAGGAGAGGTGAGTTTTTCGTGGTTTCTGGGGGGTTTCACACAGCGGGGTGCCCCCCAGGGTGGACCAAAACCCAGGATGCAGCTATAGTTAGGCCCTAATGATCTCTCATTATCATCTTCAGGACTTCACACGCGCTGCACCACTACTCTAGAAGGTTCTCCCCATGCTCTCTCACCCCAAGCCTCCAAAAGTGCCTAGGAAACTCACCTTTACAGACGAGTCTATCATCTGGGTAAGGCAATCCACTTCACAACTATCATTAAACCATACCACCCAACTTTTCAGGGTGGGAAAGAGGGACAGTTGTAAAATGAAGCCACGTCCCCTCGTTGGGGGATGGATAGGAGATAGTTTGTAACAGTTACAACAATATAAACACGTTGAATAGGCAAATAATTCATTTTTTGACGCAGATCTGCATGTTAAACCTCAAACAGGGACACTTGGGAGGTATGATTAAACATCTGTGAAAATTAAATTCTATTATATGATGGCCTATAGAACTAACATTTAACTAATATGTAGTTAAATATTAGTTCTATTGCCTATCATATAATAGCATTTAATTTTTACAGTGGTTTAATGTTAGAAGGCCATAGAATAATATTTAACTAATATGTAGTGTTGGATGAACCCCCAAAGTACAGGTTCAGTAAGTTTGGATGACTCTGAAATCAGTGGGGGCCCGAACTTTGGGGGGCGATTCTGTCTCTAGGGGCCCCCAGAGACTGAATCAGGGATGACAAAGTGTGATGGTGGGTGTGGCGGGGGAGGGGGACACAGAGCGTGCAGCAGGAAGTACTGCTGTATAACTTACCTGAGCCCCAATCCAGTCCCTGTTCGGCAGCGGCTTCCTGATGCAGGGCGTGCCCACCGCTCCGATCTGACGGGGAGCGCGGCACGCTGTCCTGGCAGCCGCCCCGGCTGCTTCCCTCGCTCCTCTGTAGCTGTGCGGGCGCACGCGCCCCGCAGTCCTGCAGTTTTGCTGCCAGGAGATGCTGCGCCGCAAGTGGCAGGCGGCGCAGCGTCCTCTTCACCTGTCTGGAATCAGGGGCTAGTCAGCCCTGCTGCCGGGACTGACCAGCCCCTGGAAGTGTTACACCAGTCACATTGCACTAATCAGCACATACACTCCCCCCAGGGTGACCATTGGTTAATCCTCCAATAAAGATCGAGTCAGCCAGCACTCAGTGTCCGTGATAGTCGCTTGTGATTAGGGTGTGATTTCATTAGTTATAACCTGTCTCCGACCCGGCTTGATCAACCATTCCCGTCCGCTGCCTGTACCAACCTCTGCTTTGTCTGACCTCGAACCTGCGTGCCCCTTTGGATACCCCGCGATCTCTGACCTCCCGGCTTGACCCTTCGGCCACCACTAACTATGCACTTGTCTCATCCCTGTACTCTGACGCACCTTCCGCACTTCCGTGTATGACCTCGGCTTTGGGATACCCTCGCGGTTCATCGACCTTCACCGTAAGCAGACATCCTTTGCGCTAATTAAGACCTGGGAGCAACCGTGTCTGGTGAGGTGTACCTAGAGTCCCGGCAAATGGGGGCTTGACTATAGGCAGAAGTGGTGGTGGAGATTGGGGGTTGTCTGCTTACAGAAGGCTGGTGTCCCGCTGGGCATCACAAGTATTCCTTTCAAATGGTCCACAGCCGGGGCCACAGAAAGATGGCTGCCACTCCCATGAGTGAGGACACTCCTAGAGCCAGCTTCCTGTTTCTGTACCAGGTGAAGCTGGTTGATGGACAACTGAGCAGCCCATCAACCAGCTTTTCTGTATCTGGATGTTGAACTCGAACATGGGCTTCTGGCTGAAGTCTGTGGCTGGGAACCTGAACTCGCAAAGTTCAGTACGAACCCAAACTTTGGGATTCGGGTTTGCCCAACACTGCTAATATGCTCTATTTAAGTTTATCAAACCAGAGGTTTGGTAAAAAACACAGTCAAGACCGCTTTAAGCACATTAATATGTGCGTCAGCATGCATAAAAGGGGGTGGGAGTAGCTCAATCACTATTATTTATACAAAATTATTATTATTATTCAGGGCCTGGGAACTAATTTACCGCCCCGTTTAACCCTCTCATCATCTAAATATCAAGCAACAAACATGTCTTGCTATGTGGAAAGACAGAGATTTGGTTGCATATATCTGCAGATACATGTGGAAGCCACACTGCCCCGGCAAGGCACTCTGTGTTTAGTGTGGTCCCTACTCTTAAATTTGAGTCTCCAACATTGGGACATGCAATGCAGACAAATATTTGAGAGCTACTCAGCTCTCAAACCAGGCCCTGAATAATAATAATAATTTTGTATAAATAATAGTGATTGAGCTGCTCCCACCCCCCTTTATTCATGTCAGCATGCATGCCAATTTGAGATGCCCTATTGAATTAAATTTATCAGCCCACTTTCCGTCTATTCAAATAACTAACTTCCATGCTCCCTGGCTTTTCCAGACATCCTCAGTTACCTCCACTCTATGCATGTCCCTTGAACATGCCGCTCTGGTTGCCAGTAGCTTCATGCAAACAGAAGCTCATTTGTAACTTGGATCACTTTAGGACACATAAATCACAAGCCCTGTCGCATAAAAGGTGTCAGCTGGGTGTCTTCACAAGAAACCTACTTACAGTAATACTCCATGCAAGACTAGTGGAATACTTTTCACTGTTCCTCACTGGCCAATGGCAAAGCCATAAAAGCTGTAGCTTTGTCAGAGGCTAGTAAGGAACATTGAAAACGACAGATGGTCTTGCTTCCAGTGTTAGACTGGCCCAATCATCTGGTAGGTTCACTCATCCAGAGAACAAATGCCCTCACAATTACATCCATACCTCCCAACTTCTGAAAACGTGAAAGCGGGACAAGCCATGCCCCCGGCCACACCCCCGTCACGCCCCGGCCACACCCCCGTCACGCCCCGGCCACACCCCGTCACGCCCCGGCCACACCCCCGTCACGCCCCGGCCACGCCCCCGTCACGCCCCGGCCACGCTCTCCAGCTCCAGCAATGTCGGCTGCCTTCACCCCTGCATGCGGTACGTATCCCCAAACCAGCATACCGCCCGCCCCCCCACCCCCGTGCGCCCGCCCCCCCCACCCCGGGCGCCTGCCCACCCACCCCCGTTAACAGTTCAGCTAGCCAGCAAACAGCCTCACTGCCCGATCTAACTCCGCCCCCAACCCCCTGCAGCTGCCCCGGCACCGCCCCTTTCTCTTCCAGCTCTTACGCCGCACAGAGAGCTGCAACCTCCTGCCCGGTGTCCCGGCCGCCGCCATACTCGCCGGTGAGTTTACAGGATTCCGGGACATGTTGGGGCCCTGCGGGACAACGGGACAAGGGCCCCAAAGCGGGATTGTCCCGCCCAAATCGGGACAGTTGGGGGGTATGATTACATCTGTGTGACATTCCAGGAGCCACTGAGATATACACAGTGACTCAGCAGCACGAGCTGACCACTTGTCAGCACTATAATAAGGAAAGGAAAAGCTGACATCAGGTCCTGCAGAGGGAGAGCCCATCCGCTTATTGTATGTGCAGGCGGGGGATCTGTAAACAGGGAAGTCAGCAGTAAAAACATTTCCAAAAACAGACTTTCTAATGTTGTTTGATTATGATAATAATAATGATATGTAGTGTCATTTTGCCCTTTTATTATCTCACACTACTTTCCTTTTTGTACTCTTTTCCCCATATGTCACTTTCCTTTCACTCTCATTTCTTTCTCCCCCACCCTCAAGCTCTCTTTCTCCCTTATCCTGTTTTCAGTTTCCGTTCTTCATCTATGCTGTTTCTCTGTTTCTTTTCTCATACTCTTATTCTCTTTCATGATTTTTACTTTCAACCAGGATCAAGCTGGCCCCCCAGAACAACAAAGGAGTTGGCCCCATGCACTGTCTCAAGAGATCCAGCACTAACACAATGTTTTTGCTTTGCCTTGAGTGTTCCGCAGTTCTATTTTTCAGTATGTTGCATTTCTTATTTGTTGAATAAACATCATACTTGTGCAACAATCTGATTGAATTTTAGCCGAAAGGTGGGTCCAATAATGATTTCCTCTTGTGGGCACCAAGAATGATTTCCACTGGTGGGCCCTAATAATGATTTCCTCTGAGCATCAAGAATGATTTCCTTTGGTGGGTCTGAAGAATAATATTCTCTGGAGGATCACAAAAATTATGGAGGCAGCTAACATGCTGCTTTGCAAGATGACTTTTGAATTTGGTTGCTGCTGCCCTTACCTTGACCACTTCCAATTTCCCTTACCTGTTGTTTCCATGCCAATGACAACATCCAGTCTGCCACTTGTCCATGATTCAGATTCAGTTAGTCTTCTGCTAGTCCACAACCCACAACCTCTACTACCTCTGCCAACCCATGACCTCTGAATGTCCACAACCACATCTAGCCTGCCACCAATCCTCAACATCTGCTAGAACCAATACCAGATCCAGTCTGCTGCCAGTCTGAAACCTCTACTATGTCCACAACCACATCCAGTCAGCTGCCAGCCCAGGACCTCTGCTGCCTCTCTGACCACATCCAGTCTGAAACCTCTACTATGTCCACAACCACATCCAGTCTGCTGCCAGCCCAGGACCTCTGCTGCCTCCCTGGCCACATCCAGTCTGCAACCTCTACTATGTCCACAACCACATCCAGTCTGCTGCCAGCCCAGGACTTCTGCTGCCTCCCTGACCACATCCAGTCTGCTGCCAGCCCAGGACCTCTGCTGCCTCCCTGACCACATCCAGTCTGCTGCCAGCCCAGGACCTCTGCTGCCTCCCTGACCACATCCAGTCTGCTGCCAGCCCAGGACCTCTGCTGCCTCCACGACCACATCCAGTCTGCAAACTCTACTATGTCCACAACCACATCTAATCTGCTACCAGCTCAGGACTTCTGCTGCCTCCATGACCACATCCAGTCTGCAACCTCTACTATGTCCACAACCACATCCAGTCTGCTGCCAGCCCAGGACCTCTGCTGCCTCCACGACCACATCCAGTCTGCAACCTCTACTATGTCCACAACCACATCCAGTCTGCTGCCAGCTCAGGACTTCTGCTGCCTCCATGACCACATCCAGTCTGCAACCTCTACTATTTCAACAACCACATCCAGTCTACTGCCAGCCCAGGACCTTTGCTACGTACTTGGCCACATTTAGTCTGCTGCCAACCCAGGACTTCGGCTACAACTAGTCCACAACCCCTACTACATTCATAACCACATCCAGTCTGCTGCCAGCCCAAGAACTCTGCTATGTCTAATATCTGTGTAATCATGCTTGTTGTTTTCTTGCCCTCAATCCTTCTTTTGTTTAAACCGGACCTTCACCATGATTTATTGAAAAGCCCAAACCCTTAAAAAACGATTCCCCAGCATCTAAAATTAATGTATTTTAATTTTTTAGTCACTTACTATTATTCGTTCCCCCACTGGGCTGCAAATCTGTTAAGAACTTTAGGATACGGGCGCCGCCATCTTGACTCAGAACCACACTTGCTGAGGAGAGGAGAGCGTACAGGGGGATGGGTTATAGCTGTGCTTTGCTCAGACAGAGCAGAGCTGGGGTCAGGAAAAGGTCAGCATTCCCAGAATGCAGAGCAGCACAGTCAGAAGACACTTCCTGTTTGCAGGCTGCCTGATGTTCCATAAGCTGCCATCTTGGATGTTTAAAGGCTCATAACATGCAGTAGATGCAGGTAGGATGATTTTTAATGTGAGCAATCTGTATGTACAGGGTGTGGAAAACATATAAGTGCTGTGGCTCCTTGAAGACTTTTGTATCCTAACTACCCTGTTAACGTGCACCTCCAAGGTTAGTTATAAAATGATCTGAGCATCTGCTACCTCTCCTATGTTTCTTTTGAATTTATGCAAGCACATGGGGTGTGGGGTCTAGGCTGTTTTGCAAGGTCTTCGCCACTTCCACCCCATGGGCAGCACTAAAGGTCTTAGGGCAACCTCAGGTAAGCCTGCTCCCAATTTATCTATTGCATTGTATGTCCCAAATGGGGCTCTCAGAGATTAGAGTTGGGACTGGACCTCACAGAGGCACCTTGGCGCTTGGTGGTGCAGCTTAAGCATACTTCTGCAGATGTGTGTGACCGAGCCCTCTGTTATTAACCAGATTTAGAGACAGATTATAGGCTGGCCTGCAAGCTAACAGGGTTGAGTGCTGTGACTCCTTTAAGACTTTTGTATCCTAATTACCCTGCTAACGTGCACCTCCCAGGTTAGTTATAAAATGGTCTGAGCGGCTGCCACCCCCCCTTTGTTTCTTTTGAATTTGTGCAAGCACATGGGGTGTGGGGTCTAGGCTGTATTGCAAGGTCTTTGACCCTTCCACCCCATGGCTTGCACTTGAGAGGTTTAGGGCAACCTCAGGTAAGCCTGCTCCCAATTTATCTATTGCGTTGTATGTCCCAAATGGGGCTCTGAGAGATTAGAGTTAGGACTGCACCTCACAGGGGCACTTTGGCGTAGTGGTGCAGCTTAAGCATACTTCTGCAGATGTGTGTGACCGAGTCCTCTGTTTTTAACCAGATTTAGAGACAGATTTAAGGTTGGTCTGCAAGCTAACTGGTTTGAGTGCTGTGGCTCGCTTAAGACTTTTGTATCCTAATTACCCTGCTAACGTGCACCTCCCAGGTAAGTTATAAAATGGTCTGAGCGGCTGCCACCCCTCCTTTATCACCGTTGGCATGTTGACACAGAAATAGACCACAAATAGGATAAATGATTGCTCTAACAAACAATTTGATGACAAATCTTTTGCGTCCAGAATGCAAGTCCTCACTTGCACACGAGTTGTGCCCTTGTTTGCCCAACTATCGATTTATCTGTTTGGAAATGTTTAGAAATGGGTCATTAGATTATAAATTAGAAAAATCAGATAAATTACAAGAGGAGCATTCCAAAGCTGTGGTCATTCATACTGGGGTTTAAACTGGTTTCTCAAGGCCTTAAATGGCCCAGCTTGGTGTATCTAAGCTCATTGCATATCAAAGGGCAGAGCAGGTGTGACCGCTCTCACAACGGCAGCCACATATGTGCATTAAAGTCACCTATATGGACCATGGAAAGATAAAAGCAGCAAGCTGAGAGATAAGGGGTGATTTAGAGATATGCGAAAGACTGCCAGAGACTGGAGAGAGAGAGACAGTGCAGTAACTGATGGGTGTAAAAAACACATTGTAACAATGTCAATACATACAGTTCAGATGTCAATTTTTGTATGTGACCAAAAGTATTAACACCTTTTACCCTACAGATTCAGATTGCTGTATATGATTTGCAAATGTCACAGCTTGTACTGTAAATGATAAAAGCTGTCAATAGCAGTAGGAAAGGACTGGGATTATGCCTTTTGTTTACTACAACCCTGATTCCAAGTTGAGACGTTGTGTGAACTGTAAAAAGAAAACAATGCTTTAAAAATCTCATATAACCAAGATTTTATTTACAATCAAACATTGAACACATATCAGAAGGTGAAATAAAGACACATTTCTATTTCATTTGAAAAAAATATATACTCATTTAGAAATTGATGGCGGCAACTACGATAATCTCAGGACAGTGTTAACAAAAAACTGGAAAAGTAAGTGGTACTAATGAACAATTTCAGAAAAATGTTCCTCAATATAGAACTTTAAATATCCCACCCTCTACAGCACATAGTATAATCAAAAGATTTGGAGAATCAGGAGAAATCTATGTGCACAAGGGACTAGGCTGATGGTCAATGCTGGAAACTCATGATCTACAAGCCCTCAAGCAGGACAGCCTTAAAAACAGGCATGAATGGTCAAATCATAGCAGGGGCTCAGGAATACTTCCAGAAATCATTACCTGTGAATACAGTTCTCCGTGCAATCCAAAAATTCTACTTACTGCAGGCAAAGGTAATTTTTACACCATTGTGTCCGTCCACATTAGGCACTGCCCTAAACTGTTTTCCGCTTTTAAATTGAAGCAGAAATAGATAGAGATAGAAGATATCGGGGTTTACAGGTTCAGCCAATAACATTCTCTTTTTCATCCTGTACCCCAATCAGCTCCCCAGAGCTGGACAGGATTGCTGGCCCCTCCCTTCTCTAACCCCTCACCTCCAGATTCATCACATTGCTGATTATTATGCAGCATCACAGCTCCATGGGCCATGTCCATTTTCAGAAGAGAAATCATGAGGTGAACCTGAAAACATCAATATCTCAGTGGGCAGATGTAAGGCAGGGAGAGGAGAGTTAAGCAGAGGTGAGCAGTGCTGAGAATAGTTGAGCAGAAGTGGGATGAGCAGAGGTGAGATGTAATGGCTAAATGTGAGGTGGTAAGAAGTGGATAGAGATAGGTAGAGGTAAGGGGAGTGGGGGTAAGATGGCACAATGCGGAAAGAGGTAAGTAGAGGTAGGCAGAGGTAAAGTGAACATAGGTGAGGAGGAAAGAGGTAGGCAAAGGTGAGGTGGGCAGAGGTGAGCTGGGATGAGTCTACTTGAGCATCTCCAGACAAAGCCAGCACTAACAATACTCCAGTAGCACATGTGTGTCACCCACCTCTACAGAAAAATGTATCGGTGACCCACTTTCTGCTTCGGAAATTAGACACACTGTTCAGCAAGGAAATCTCTGCTCGCTAAACCCTTAGGAATGCTGGGGGCCGCAAGTGATGGCAATGTGAGCCATAAGTTGTGCTTCTATGGTATAGACAAACAACTAAAAAAAATATACTCACCTTTTCTCCCCCGGAGCTGCTTCCTCCCAGTCCAATGCTTTCCTGTTTCTGAGCTCGAGTCCTGCAGTCTAGACCCATGCTTGCTGCAGCATGGTATGTCTGCCTCGCAGTGCCTTGCAGTAGTGTGGGTGAACAATGGGAGACCCAAACTGAGTACTTTGTACATTTCTAAGCACCGGGCAAGAAAAATACTGCTGTGGGGTATAGAAGGTGAGAATGCTTTTTTGGATAAGTGTATTATGCAAACAAAAGTTTAAACAAAAGCCCTAAGCTCATATATAACTGCTCTGTGGTTGGATCGACATTTGAAAATCTATATGTCAGTTACAGGCACCATGTCATGTAGCTCAAGAAGAGCGGTACTATCCAGCTTGTTACCAACCCATAGTTGCTGCAGCCTGCATATCTGATGGTATGTGGTTGCATGGCATGGGCAGTTTACACATCTTGAAATTATCCATCAATTCTGAGCAGTATATAGAGGTTTTAGAACAACATTTTCTCCCATCAAGTGTCTCAGGGAAGGCCTTGCATATTTCCGCAAGACAATGCTGCGCGAAACGCTGGATCCATCACAACAGCATTGCTTCTCAGAAGATGAGTCTGGGTGACTTTCACTAGCTGAAAACATTTGGTGTATTATGAAATGAAAAATCCGCCAAAGAAGATCCAGGACTTATGAGCAGCTAGAATCCTACACCAAATACGAATAGGACAACATTCCTCTCCTAAATTACAACAATTAATCTTGCCTCTTCCCAGATGTTTATAGACTGTTGTAAAAATGGTGGACCCAGCTCTACCCCATTTTTTATGCATTACCCCCAATTTCTTTCATTAATTGAGTTTTGTTATGGAAAATGTCTAACTTTCAGTGTTACACAATGGTCCAACCTTTTGTGAATTAGGGTTGTATATAGTAATTAGACCCCATCTAAAGTGTATTATATTGTTTTGGTCTTGAATATAGTTATCAGGAGCATATCTGGGGGGGGAGCAGGAGGGGCACTTGCCCCGGGTGCAGCGGCTCAGGGGGGCACCAAAGGGGGGCCTGAGAAC
This sequence comes from Gastrophryne carolinensis, assembly GCA_027917425.1. Taxonomy (NCBI): domain Eukaryota; kingdom Metazoa; phylum Chordata; class Amphibia; order Anura; family Microhylidae; genus Gastrophryne; species Gastrophryne carolinensis. Next base: position 238,401,757 of record CM051235.1, on the reverse strand, counting down.
AGGTGGGGGCGCCATTTTGAATCTTTGCCCTCGGTACCAGAAAGCCTAGCTACTCCTCTGTAGTTATAAATAGTAATTAGATCCCATCTAAGGTATCTGTTTGTATTGGACTTAATTATAGAGATGGATTAGATCCCCTCTAAGGCATATCTTTTATGCATCACAACATTAAACATGTTCAGTGCCTCGAACCTTTCGTTGTAGTTGAGACTCCCTTTCCATTCAATAATCAAGTTACCTTTTCACCATTCCCAGTCCCTTTTTTCAGAGCTGGGTCTGAACCTACCCCTCAATCCAAGGTGAGATAAATAGAGAGGATGCTTACAGCAAACAGAGGGCAATGCACGGCCGTATCACATTGTCAGTGTTTCAGCGCATTCCCCGGAGATCATACAGTCACTCTCGGGTCTCCCGTCACCGTATCAGCAAATGTTACGCACAGAGCCATATCATGCGCCGCAATCCCTGACCTAATGCCACTGAGAGCCTCCACTAAGCAGTGTTATGTAAGCAGCTCTCAATTACTGCATAGTATTTTATTTCACATCCGCACTACCAGCCGGCCATGGCTTTCAAGGTGACTCGGACATTGGTACAAGGTTGCAATTTTCCATTATTATTTTTCAACATGATGGCCCTTTTTATGCTTGTGGTGGAAATGTACTGGTGTACTTTTGTGTACGGCCCTGTGTCTTTGTTAGTGGCAGCCCCATAGGTCACCTTGAACTGGCTGTCTCCGACAGCATGTTAGAACAGGAGAGATGGCAGTGGAAAAATGCAGCAGCAATAAATGCTGGAGATAAGGCCCAGAGGTGCTGATGTTGAATAAGGTCCAACAACAGCAGTTGGGACTGTCAGCGATGGACCAGGAGGGGGTGGGATCTAACAGCATCACATTGGGGAACAATTGGGGTACAATACAAGCACTTTACCTGTGCTGCCCATACAAACATATGAGTTGCATTGCGCATGCACTGTCGGCAAAATTCTGTATTGCGCACTTTCCAAAACGCAGTACAATACAGAGCATAGATCTGTAAGAGACAGTATGTTTCAATGTGCAGAATTCTCTTCCCACTTGTATCTTAAACCCGACCTTCACCATGATTTAATGAAAAGCCCAAACCCTTAAAAAACTATTGCCCAGCATCTAATATTAATATATTTTAAGTTTTTAGTCACTTACTTATTATCCTTTCCCCTACCGGGCTGCAGCTCTGTTCAGGACTCTAGGATACGGGCGCCGCCATCTTGCCTCAGAAGTATCACACTTACTGAGCAGAGGAGAGCGGGGTAAAGTACAGGGGGCCGGTTATAGCTGTGCTTTGCTCAGACAGAGCAGAGCCGGGGTCAGGAAAAGGTCAGCAATCCCAGAATGCAGAGCAGCACAGTCAGAAGGCACTTCCTGTTTGAAGGCTGCCTGATGTTACATGAGCCGCCATCTTGGATGTTTAAAGGCTCATAACATGCAGCAGATGCAGGTAGGATGATTTTTAATGTGAGCAATCTGTATGTGTGGGGAAAACATATAAGATAGGCTCTTATTCAGGGTGAAGGTCCACTTTAAGTTGAAGTTTCCCTTCCCTAATGCGACTTAAACAAGGTATAAAAAGGGCCTGATACCTCTTTTAGTCAAAATAGACTATAGGTCCACTAACACCCACATACATATTAGCCAGTGTTTCCCATGAATCCAGAAATTAGGCCATAATGTATTCATTACAGACTTCATAGTGAATGTTAAAGTGCACCTATACTCAGGAAGGAAGTTTATGTGGTCGCCTTCCATCCCCAGCCCAGTGCCCTAAAACAGCCTGTGTTTCCTTTATTATCTCAGCCTTTGCCCAATATCCATAAAAACAGCAAATTATCACTTGAAGTGCTCCCTATTGCTGAGCTGTGGGTACTCTAACTGATTGCATCATCACTGCTGGTGGGGCTGCTCAGCCATGGAGCAAAATGGCCGACTGCATCCAGTTCCTGTTGTTATTAATATTAGACAAAGGCTGAGGTAAGAAACACAGGCTGTTTTGGGGCACTGGGCTGGGGATAGAAGGTGACTACATATACTTCCCTCTGAATATAGGTGCACTTAAAGTAGTGTGGCAAATCTGGTTTACCTGCTGGTGCAGATATTAGAGGACCTTTAATTTATTTTGAATATTAAGCAGACTCTTCCACATTCCTGGGCTGCAGCAACACCATTTTAAGTGTCCCCTTCTCTGTCGGGGGCTAGGTTCAAGGACCAGGCATGCATGCAAAACCTATTGGCTGTGAACAGTCATGTTGGAAGCAAGGGGTGAGTAATCCTAATTGAAAGTGGACCAAAACCCAGGATTTTTACTATCCTGGGTTTTAGTCCTTTCCCCCGGGGCACCCCAATCGGGGGTGCTATGCTGTGTGAAACCCCCCAGATCGCCGAGCGCAACTCACCTCTTCACGGTCCTACAGCGCATGCGCGTCTGCATCCCCCGCTTCCCTCTAATGGGAATATACAGAGAAAAACTGGAAGTCCCACACCTTCCAAATCCACCCACCGTAATGTATGGCACCACTGCTCAATTTATTATCACAAATAAATGTTTATTTACAAAAATTATAAAAAATCTATACTCACTAAGAACTCATTAAAAACACAAAAGACACAGGACAAGTCAATAAGGAAGAAAGGAAAAGAAAAGGGGAGGGGGAGGGGGCTGGTAGATGGTACAATGTTAATTCATGGTCATAATGATAATACACTTTATAAATATACATTAATTATGCTACCTGGCTGATAAAAGTGAAAGTGCTACAGTGCATATACCAAAGATTATTTGAAAACATCAAACTAGACAATATTTCAATACATTATAAGCTATAATAAAAGTACAAGTGCTAGCATACAATACCCTCCTACTCTACTACTACTACTACTACTACTCTCTACTTCAAACAGTGAGGACCAGCCGGGTAAGACAAAAGAAATGCAATTACCAATAATAGAAAGATCTTACATAAACAGCGACCAGCAGCCCACCGCCCCAACGTCTACGCGTTGCTTGAGGTCACAGGCGTCACTTCCTCAGGACGTAAAACAACCCACAATCCTACCTACTTATATACCAACCTGAGGAGCTCCAGAACCACCCGCCACACATCTTGCCGCCCGTCGCGCGCCGCCCGCCGAGCGTGCCCCGGCCGGAAGCACGTCCGGCAAACCAAATCTCTCTCTAATGGGGAGCAAGCCTACGCCGGCCATTCTCAAATGCCTGGCGCGGGCACACACATGCGCATTAACCGGGAATCAAGGTAAGTATATGTGGCGACCTGGGGGGTTTCACACTATGGGGCATCCCAATATTGGATGCTCTGGGGGGAGGGAATTGATCGTCCCAGGAATCTTATAGATGGTCCACTTTAAGGCTTCACAGGGGACAATATCTCAATTCAAGCTTGAGTGTCCCTTTCTTTCTGATGACAGTGGGTCTGTGCATGTGAACCTGGCAAATCCCTATTGGCCACTGGAGCTCACATGGTGCACTGGAGTAGCATGTGAGCATAGACGCAGGGGCATACATACCATAGGGGCAGTGCAAGAACGTGCCCCTGGGCCTGTGGAATAAGGGGGCCCTGTGCATGCTGCCTCCACTGCCTCTGTGGTATGTACCTGCTGCACATACTTACCTAGCCATGCCACCTCCTTCCCTCCTGAATGTGGGCCTTGCTTTTACATCGGCGGTGCACGTGGGCCCTGCTTCCACAACGCCATTCACTTCAGTTGGCGCCACACGCTCCACTCTTTTCCGACGGCACTGCTCCCATGGCATGGAGCAGCGAGGAAAGTTTCTGACGACTAGGTGAGTGTCTGCGGGGGAGGGGGGGTGTTGCTGATGGTGGGGGGCCTACTATGGGGCCCCATCAGGGCTATGTACGCCCCTGCATAGACTAGGTGAGGTATGCTGTTCAATTTCAGGCTTCCAGAGAAGCATCCCTAGGGCAAATCTGCTTGGCCCCAGGGAAGGGAGAATGATAAATGTAACAAAGTTATAAAACTTTGCTACAAAATTGGTGTTTGTCTCCCCTCTATTCCAGCCTTTAGTCTTGAAAGGCTTTCAACTACATTTCAAAAATTAGCATCATTCAGCTTTCCAGTTCATCCAAACATTCTTTGATGAGGCTTAGGTCAGATAGCATATGTTATGGTAAAGCCTGTGGGGATCTACTCCCATATAGGCACAATGGGCTTCAGTTACTGAAGGTAGAAGATAGGACCCAAAGCCAGAGCCTGGACTCAGACCACAGACCAATCCAATCCTGAGGATGCATTTCCATTGCTGTGAAGTTCAGTGGTGGTCTGCTTCATACCACTCCAACCAATGTATACATGGCTATCCTGCACAGCCAAAAAATCCCAGTTCTTGAATACCATAGTGAATTGATCTAGCCATTGCTTCCTGTACATATGAGAGCAAATGTTGCCACTATGCACAAATCCCTGGCACCAGGAAGCAGGTGAAGTCTGTGTTGCCCAGGGGGGTTCACACAGCGGGGCACAGCCTGTCTGGGATGCCCCCTAGGAAGGCCAACTGACAACCCTGAAATGTTTTAGATTCCAGGGCCGGTCACCCTAGGTTTTGTTCCGCTTTCTGAGAGGATGTATACATTGAAATATTCCTGTTTTTTTAAATAGTTTAGAATATTGGCTGAGCTGACACTGAATGAGGATGCCTCTAGGAGTAATTACGGTTGCTTAAAGAAAGATAGTCTTTTGGTTTAAAGTAGTTCTAATGACCCTCTGTGACCGGCAAGATGGAATCCTTGTTAATTATGCATGGCCCACTTTCTGGCAAAGCCATTATATCTGTATGTTCCTAGTACACCTCTGATAATAGGTTAAAGAGTGATCTCATCAATGGCCAATATTTATGGAGGTGATAGAAAATCTTTGCTTTCAAAAGCCCGGGAAAAGGCTGAGCCCTAAAACCATACCCTCCACAGATCCATCGCCCTGTAAATTGTGTGGTAGTAACCAAAAAGAATAGGAAACTGTAAAAAAGAAAATACCCCACATTAAGGGATTTATTGGACACAGGGAAGGAAGAGATTAACTTGGTCCAGGTGGGGTTCTTCCTCTGGGTTTGGGAAGGGAAAAGGGTTGAAGATGCCTGTTAGTGTGAAAACAAAAGGGTTCAGTTACTAAAGAAAACTGGATCTGATTCCTATCTAAGGCAGGGGCATCCCAAAATACTAATCAAGGCCCACTTACCAGGTAGGTGAATATAGGGTTGTGTACGCCCACACGGGGAAGCTGTATACCTTGATGGTGGAGACTCCATGAATAAGTATCACCCCTGGTCTATTAAGAGTGTCTGTGCCATCCTCGGGCAGCCTCGGTGCATCCGTCCAGGACATCTGTAGAGGGAGCAGGAAGGGTTATTAGGGGGGTTCTTAGGCCTAGATGGGTGAGACAAGGAGTGGTTGGTGGGCTCCTGTCTTCGGCGGGCTGTCTTTCAGGCCTGTAGCTTTGGAGCCTTTGTCACGCTGGATGGGCGTGAGTGGTGCCAGTCAGATGCTGGGAATGCTGACATCCCCCCAGCTATTCCTAGTTTGGGATGCCCCCTCTGTGGGTTTGGGTCCACGCTAAGAGGTGGGTAGTCCTGCACGGTGGTGTCAACATGGGCGGGTGGTCCCCTCCCCTCTCTACTTCTATCCTTCACGCTGACTGGTGGCTGAGTGGGTAGGAACTAGGTGGGCATAGCAAGCTTATATCTGACAGGTGAATGGATGGAGTTAGTATATAGAAAGAAGGGATATAGTTTCCCCTAAAAAGAGACCAGAGTGGGTGGAGTTAGACTTTAGGGTGGAGAGAAGAGGGTAGAGTTTAGCCCTGGCATTATAAAGGGGGAGGAATCCATAAATATACAAGGTGATTTAGTGGGTGGAGCCCATGGTAGGTCACTGGATAGGTCTAGAGCAATCGCAGTGTAGGAAGACATGTGGTTTTGGTGCACAAGGACCTAGTCAGGAGAACAAGAGGAAGCCCCATAGGTGCCTGTGGCGTGGACATGGAGCTGGTAAGGTGCGGCTGCCCCGGTTGGAAACCCTTAAAGTGGACCAACACCCAGGATTTTCACTATCCTGGGTTTTGGTCCACTTCAGGGGGGCACCCCGATTAAGGGTGCCCCGCTGTTTGAAACCCCCCAGAAAGCCCCCAAAACTCACCTCACCACGCTCCCACGTGGCCGCACTGACCAATCACCGCCGACGGACAAGCGGGTGACAGCGGCGGACAACACAGCACGTCTAGAGGGGTGCGCGGGAGGCAGCGGCCGCCGCCGATGAGGTAAGTTTTTGGGGGGTTTTGGGGGGGTCCCTCTCCGCGTGACATCTCGATCTCGGATGTCCCGCGGTGAGGGAGGTGATCGGCCCGGGAATCTTATAGATTCCCGGGCCGATCACCCCTGGGTGACGGTCCACTTTAAGCCCCAGGGAATTGTGGAATCCGGTTGGGAATGTTGCTGACATCACGTCATATAAGTTTTTGTCTAAGGCCAGCAGCTCCGAGTGCGCTGACCTCCACAACCCCCGCTACCCTCTAACAGGGAGCGTGCCCGTGCTGGCCACACACAAATGCCTGCCGCAGGCACACACCCTGCTAGAGGGATAGCGGGGATGCGGCTCACGCATGCGCCGTTGGACCAGGAAACAAGGTAAGTGTATGGGGCAACCTGGGGGGTTTCACACAGGGGGGAGGGAATCGATCAGCCCGGGAATCTTATAGATTCCCAGGCCGATTGCGGTGGGTTTTGGTCCACTAAGTGTGTGTGCTGGGCCTGTGACCTTGGCCAATTTGAGCTCTAACTTTGCCATTGACCATGACCGAGTGTTTAGAGAACCAGCCCTAATCGATCTCCCTTTACCACTGCAATGAGTTACCACCACCAGTGAGCGAGGGGGTCCCCTGCAACTGGTCTCCAACTTTGACATCTCTGCTGAGGGGAGACACACTTGTGGCAGCGGCAGCCCCTCTATTAGAAGCACAGTGCTGCAGTGCGCAGTTAGTTTAAGTACATGGATGGACGGAAGAGCACATGGAAAAGATAAGTATGTTGGATTTGCTGGGCTCATAAGAAACGGACAGAATCTGTGCAGCTCCAAATGACTTGACCACTCAGCATAGACTAATTGTGCATGGAGGGATTGCTGCCATTTCCCCAAACAGTTCCAATACTTTTGAAAAAGGGTTTCCAGCACAACAGTTCCAGGAAAAAATTAAAACCTATTTTACTATATTAATTTAAAATAATCAGAAATGAAAGACATGCTCACATGGGGACAGCCTTCCCACTCCCCATCCTTCTCAAACCGCGACCCCTTTGTTAAGCAGTAACCATGAGAAATGGTTGTGGACCGAACACCCATTTCCACATATGGATTTGAAAATGATGGTAAAAGCACAGCAATCATAACATTTTTCTAATAAGAAATGGGTTGGTTGTGATTCCTCCACAGGGGCATAGCTAGGGGGGAGCAGGGGGGGGGGGGGCACTTGCCCCAGGTGCAGCAGGTCAGGGGGGCACCAAAGGGAGGCCTGAGACATTTCAAATCTTTGCCCCGGCTTCCAAAAAGCCTAGCTACTCCTCTGTTCCTGCAGACCAGCACCCGCCTTCCCTGAGAGTTGCCATTGAGGGTATATGCTTAAAAATAATTTGGAAATAAAAAGTCAGTCCAATTTAATATGGCTTTCAACACATTTCAATTTGAAAGGATAAAAATAATGTAGTTGTGTTTGTAATTGTCTATTTTTGTGATTGTTTATCAGACTGCGCTGAAGAGAACAAAATAATACGAGCAATCAAGGGGAAATGTGTTCCGGCAGGTTGGCAATCGCTCCGTCGCCACTTTACCCGCTGTTCCAGGCTTCCCAAACCGCCAACTGTGCAGCAGCTGGAGCATCGCCGGCTGCTGCCAGGACAATGTGCCTTTTATTTTTCCCTCTGCATACGATCTGTTTACCTACCCCATGTGAAGCATGTCACCTGCCATATTGTCTGGCTATTATGTTTTTTAAAGTGGACCTACACCAAAATGTGTGTTCCATATACTTACCTATTTTCCAGCATTGCTCATGTGGCACTCACGGTCCAGCCGCATCGGGATGTGGTCCACCAGTCTGCTGCCAACATGCTGGGTGAGGTAATGTGGGGTCACTCCCCTGTATAGGCCAAGGGGGCTGGGAAACAGAACATATTCCTTACCCTTATTGGCTTACCTACCCTTGTCTACATAATAAGTGGTGACCTTGTGCGATACCCATATCTGATTGTTTCTTGTGCCTATGCCTGACAGGTGCCAGGGCCCAGTAAGCTTTGGGGGTTGAAGAGCAGAGTGCCAGGAAAGTGTTATACTTACAGTACCTTGCCTCTGCATTTTTGGGTCTATCCATAAGGGTAAACAGTATCTATAATAAATACTGGAGTTAGACAGTGTGTCCTAATAAAGACTCAATAAAGACAAAGGTAGAAACAAAGGATAAATAGCAAACATGGGTAAATCTCAATCAGGAAGACCCCATGCATTCAAGGCCCATCACGCCACTGCTTCATAGATGCACTTATAGCACTTACACTGTCTCACTCCAGTATTTATTTCGGATAGGGTTAACACAGCAGTTACATTTTCTTCTCTGCACTTGTTTACCTACTATTTATTGCTCATATTATATATTTAGTGTCCACATAACTTAGTACTATGTACTATTTGTACTATGTATTGTTCATATTATATATGTATTGTACATTTATTACACATAATTACATTGCAGGAATGATTTATGTATTCACTGAACTGCACTGACACATTTTAAGATATAAATTTTTCACAGTCTTAAAGTGGACCAACACCCAGGATTTTGACTATCCTGGGTGTTGGTCCACTTAGGTGGGGCACCCCGATCGGGGGTGCCCCGCTGTGTGAAACCCCCCCGATCGCCGCAAAAACTCACCTCTCCCCGCTCCCACGGGACCTCGTCTGGCCAATGACAGCGCTCAGAGCCGCTCTGGTATGCGCGTCCAAAGCCGCTTGGACGCGCATACCAGAGCGCTGTCATTGGCTGCGTCTCTCGCTTCCCTCTAACAGGGAGCGCGCCTGCGCCGGCCATTCACAAAACGGCTGGCGCGGGAGCGCGCCCTGCTAGAGGGAAGCGAGAGACGCGGCCGCGTCTCGCGCATGCGCCGTTGGATCGCCGGTAAGGTGAGGATTGTGGGCCTCCTGGGGGGTTCCTCCCCGCGGGACATCCCGATTTCGGATGCCCCGCGGGGAGGGATCTGATCGGTCCGGGAATCTTATAGATTCCCGGGCCGATCCCCCCTGGGTGTTGGTCCACTTTAACCTCCATTTAGAATTGTTATAACTAGTCTTTAGTGTTTATGTTTTGTCATTGGATGTATTTATTGATTACTAAATTAAAGTGATTGGCAAGTCACTAAATATCCGTAACTTACCTTTCATTGAGTGCCTCGAGCACTGTGCTTCTTGCTTTGTATGTCTCTTTAGTGAGAATAATCACTTCCTCATTCAGCTTTCAGTCTCCACCCCACTGTCCTGGTCCATCAATCAACCTTCAGTGGACCAAGAACAGAAACACTGCCCACTCCCTTCCCAGACATTCTGATTGGCTGCCTCTCTCTGCAGCTATGAAACCCCACCCTCCTCTCTCCTCTTATGTTCATCACAGTATGCTTACATTACACTGCTGTTGACACACCCCTTGTTTCTCCTCATTTTTTCTATGAATATCCAGTGCTCTAATACTTTTACTAATACTTTTAATAAATATCTTTACTAATAACTACAGGGTCTTTTTGAAAACGGATTGAAGTTTAGAACAATGCAAATTGTAGCCCGAGACAACGGGACAACATTCAGGCTTGCCTTTAGTATAACTATATTATTTTTGCATATGAATATCATTGGCAAATGCTGCTTTTCTGGTGTATTTTTAAGGGAATTTACCAGGTCCTTTTCTGTAAATGATGCTGCCTTGGAATAAAGTACTTATATCTCTACACCAGGGGCGCACAACTTATTTTGGTTTAAGGGCTGCATTGTTCCTTTGTTCCACTTTAAGGGGCCGCAATTAAATATAAGCTGAAAAATGCTTTTATGTATGTGCCGAGGTAAGTTGGAAAAATGTGAGTGGGGGTGAGACGGGAAAAGGTGAGGTGAGCAGAGCTGAGACAGGAAGCTAAGCAGAAGTGGGTTGAGGTATGAAGATCGGTAGAGGTGGGGTGAGCAGAGGTGCAGTGGAAAGAAGTGGGAAGAGATGGGGATTGGCTGAGGTAGGAAGTATAGGGTGGAAAGAAATGGGAGATGAGAAAAGGTGAGGTTGGCTGATGTGTGATGGGAAGAGGTAAGATGATTAGAGAGGAGAGTTGCGGCAGCAAAAGGTTGAGTGCCTACAGGTAAGAAGACCCGAGACAGGAAAACATGAGGTGAACAAAAGTGGGATGGGGTGAAGCAGAAAAAGGCGAAGAGGGCTACAGTGTGGTGGGTTAATAGGTGAGGTATTCTTAAAGCAGAACAGCCATGGAATCTAAAAGGGGATGACCCCCTGTGTGAAACCCCCCAGAATACAAAATGTGAAGAGGTGGGCTGAGGTGAGGAGAGCCAGCCGATGCAGGAACAGGTGAGTTGGGAAGAAGTGAGCAGGGGTCAGATGGGGAAAAGGTGATATGGGAAGAGGTGAAATTAATAGAACTGAGGCAGACAGAGGTTGTCAAAGGTAAGGGCAGGTGAGTTGGGCAGATCTGAGGGGAGCAGTGGTGGGTAGAGATAGGCAGAGGTGTTGGTGGGCTGCAACTGACAGCAGTGCGGGCCGCAGGTTGTGCACTCCTGCTCTACACCAAATCAGAAGAGTGCCAATGGATTCTGCTTTACTGTGTTGCTGCTAAACAATACCACTTCATGCAGTCATTTTCATGTACTTAAAGGTAAGCCAGCTGGACAGTGAGTTAATAGGAAATAAAGCCTGCATTAATGGATGCATATGAAACCTATAGGGTCTGTAACCCCCAAATAAAAAAAGTGTACTAACCTTTGTCCCCCGTAGCAGTTCCCAGAAACGATGGCTTCTTGGACTCCTTACCATGCCCCTGCATCAGATACCGGGGTCTGTGCGCGCCCTCGATTTACTGCAATAGAGGGGGCGTGCCACTGCATTGCCTGGCATGCCCATCCTTTGCATTAAATAGAGAGGGTGCAAACATTCACTAAGAGGGGAGGACACTTAAGGACATGGGCAGACACAATCTCAGAAACCTGGGAGGTTTCTGAGAACCGGACCAGCCAAGAGCTACTGTGGAGGGTGGTTGAAGTGAGTACCTTTTTTTTACTTGGGTCTACAGACCTTTTAAAGTGGAACAACACCCAATTTACACTGAATGGGTGTAGACTGCTAATGCCCCCCCAACGCATAAATCCCTGCAAGCATGGCATGGCACTTCCCTGGAAAATCTGCCTACAGTTAGCCCATGTCAACAGTCATTTGGTCTGGGTTCCTCTTCCACGATTCCAGCCATCCACTGAAGAAAACCCACGTGACCACCAGCGGCCGATTGCACCGGCGGCAGTGAATACGCAAGGCCCAACACCCATTTGGTGTTTAACCATCTTGGTCTTGCTACCTATCAACTCTAAACACAAAAAAGGAAAGATAAATATCCAGTAAACATATTAATTAGATGGATGTGGGTGGGCAGAGAGAGGACATTTTATTTCTCAGATGCACCTGCTTCATGCCAACATATTTTTAATAACCTTAAATGAGAGTTTTTTTTTCTCTTTCTCTGGTGGGTGTTGATAAAACTCATTCGCTTGGAAAAGGCAGCTGCACTTCATAACATCATTTTCTCAGTGGGATCTTGATGGAGTGAGATTAACCTTCCTAGATTTTGGTGTAAATGTCCTTGTAGATGTCAGTAGGAAGTCAGTGAATTCCTTATGGCTGACAGAGGATGCCTCATGCTTCCAGGTAATTGGATGTCAGCTGACATTTTGGTGCACTGTGTGTTGAAATCATATTGCAAACGTAGGTGTGTTTATGCAGTGGGGTCACATAACTGCAGGAAATAACAAAAGATTTAAGGACAGCTTAAACACCTGTGAAAAATAAATGCTACATTCTGATGGGCTATAGCAAAATATATATGCCTAATATACTTTATAAAAAAAAAAGGTCTTCCACCAGAAAGAGATGGATGTCAGCAAAATGTGACAGGCCTCAGCAGTCTGACAGGGTGGGGACATGAGTCTGTCTCAGAATGCAAGTACAGTGTTTTTTTCCTCAGACACGCAAATCACAAGCCCTGTAGTATCACATGCTTAGCTTGGTGCCAGGACTATAACTACACAGAGGGACCTTGGTGTTTGGTGGTGCAGCTTCAACATACCTCTACAGATGTGTTCCAACCAAGACTTCCATATTTAATCAGATTTTTGAAGACAGATCTTAGGACTATTTGCTAGCTAACAGTGTTGAGTGCTGTGGCTCCATTGTAGCAGCTGAATAAGGTTGTTGTTGAAATTCGCTGTAGCTTAGCCTCAGGATTTTTTTTATTCATGACCACCTTTTTTTAGCACTGAGAGGTGGACCTATTTCCATCCATCTTGCATTGTGTGGGGCACCCAGCTGCTTGTGTGTGGGGTGGGGGGCAGGGTCAGCTTCGGGCAAAGGTTGCCCTGTGCAAGATTTCAGGATGGTACCCCTCAGGGCCCAGACACAGAAAAAGAGAAATGGTAAGAAAAAGAGTGGGAAAAATAAAGTAAAGAATGCAGGAAAAGAAAGACTTAAAGTGATATTAAACAACTGTTAGACAATTGTGTTGGGCTACATTTGGCACTGTCCAAAACTGTTTTCCATTGAAGAAGAAATGGATGAGCTATTGAGGTTTTCGGGTTCATCTCATGATTTGTCTTCTGAAGCAAGTGGGCGTGGCCCTTGGAGCTGTGATGCTGCATAATAATCAGCATAAGGGGTGGGGTCTGTAAGATTCCCAGAACATGCTTCAGACATCCTGGCTGTGCTTCTCCCCTCTCCCCCTGTTGCTAACATTGGAGTCTAGACCAGACAACAAGGCCAAAATCCCGATCACACGCATGCACTCCTAAAGAGCATGCACTCCCAAAGCGCATGCACGCACACCCAAAGCACATGCGCACATTACCAAACAGGGTAGGTGGGCAGGCTGGTAGGTAGGTAGACAGGAGGGAGGGAAGTAGTGGTGGCAGCGGCTCATGGCAGGCAGCTCCGACTACCAGCGAACAGCTTCTCGGACACTGGGACTCATTTGCACCGGCAGGGCTCCTCCAGCGAAGGATGGCAGTTGCAGCTCATCTCGGGCAGTAGCGTGCGACAGCTCATCTCGGGCAGTGACAGGTGGCTTCTTAGCTCCAGGGGTTCAGGGGTCTGCTGCTCGCACCTCCCGCTCCCAGCGACATTTGCTCCTCTGCTGTCAGCACTGATAGAGCGCTGGATTTGGCTGAAGAGGATCTCTGTTTTTTTAGAGTGGACCAAAACCCAACCCGGAGTCTGTGAGACTGCAGGACAGGCTTACACCATCCAGCCGGGGTCAACCCAAACTGGGATGCCCCGCTGTGTGAAACCCCCCAGGGCGCCCAGTATACACACCTTTTAGCTGTACGTGAACTCGCCCACCGAAACTGAATGGCTGTGCATGGCTGCGTACAGCGGAAACAGAAGAAGTGATGCCGCACGTTGCTCATAAGTATAGTGATAGTGAAAATCCTGGGTTTTGGTCTACTTTAAAACACAATGTTCCCCAGACCATGGAAATCTCTCCATGCAATTTGAGGGTATGTGGCTTCTTTAGAAGCTTTCCAGAGACCAGGGCCCTCTATAGCAGGGGTTTCTGACCTTTTTTTCATCAAGTACCACTATTTTCTAAGGATCTCAAGAACCACCCGAGTTTCTATCACTATTGAAGCACTTTTGCTTGGGTGAAATATAGATGGCAGCCGATCAGTTTGGGGTACAGATCAGACTGCAGCCTTTTTGAGTACCACCTAATATGATCTTGAGTACCACCAATATTACTTGTACCCCTGCTCTATAGACTTGAATATTATTTGATTGTGGGTGTTGCCTAAACAATATTGAAACTGCATCAGGACAGAACTGCACACATTAGATGCTATTGACCCTTTTACAATCATAATGTATTTTTTATCCCCCCTGGTCAACTAGGAATGTCGCAGTTGTGATGCACAGTTCATGGTACTGTAGCTCTAGGTTTTATAATGATATCTGACATTTCAGATACAATAGTCCTCGCTCTGCAAGCATCACCTTATGTAAGCGGTTTGTTGGTTATTTTTAGTCTAGTGAATTATTATTGCATTGCATCATATGATGGCTGCCGCATACACGAGTCCCACCTGCGCAACAAAGCGCTTACATTATGTAAAAATAATTAGCCTCCCTTTCAATGTATCAGCAAATACACAAAGTGTTGACCTCTCTGCTTTGTGCAAAATATATCTTTCAGGGTTCATTCCGCCAGGGAGCAGCGGCAGGAGCTGTTAGATCTCATTGTATAAGCTCTCAGCACCTGGCCGGCAATTATAGCCCAGACTGTCCTTGATGTTGATGCCGCAAAACACGCTTTCAAAGTGCCGCCTCAATTATGAGTTCTAGAACTAGACAATAAATACATTAGTATTGTAAAACAAGGGAACATGCTGTTTATTTCAAATGTTGTTCTGATGATGTTCAATATATGTTTGGATGTCATTTAAGTCTACACATATTACACTCCCATGGCAGGCTGGCCATGGCGAGCACTGGCAGAATTTACTCTGCTTTGGGGCAGACTGGGCACACCTCACCCAGGGCCTGTTCTTACACTGCCTCTATTCTCTGCCCCCCAACCTCTTCCACTAAACCTGACACTACCATACCCCCTCCCCCCATCAAGACCCACTAGACCATATTCTTCCCCTGCAATGCTCAGCATAATGGCATGCCCTTCCCCCCACAATATCTGCCTCTACAATACTAATGCTTCAGCTGCATTGCTTTAAAGGGACTCTAAACCCAACTGCAAAAATAGGGCCGCAAGCAGATCACCTGATGCCTGCCCCATGTTTCTCTCCTCCTTTTCCTGCAGTGCCCATTAGAAGCCGTAGCAGCACTCCAAAATTTGTCCTTCTTTCAATTTCATTCTTTCAGGACCACACAAAAAAAGTGGTCTAAGGGCCATACTGTCCCTTGGAGCACTCAGCGTGAATGAGCATAGAAGCCACAGTGGCATTCTTTGACCACTACAGAGCATACTCATTACTCATGAACTCCCAGCTCAGCCAGATCCAAGAAATTGAATAGAAGAAGGCAGCTTTACTTAGAACACATAAGCTATTTGTATATAAGCAGAGATGTTGGGATGCTTTAAAATGGCAGATTTTACATTGTTCCCAATGAGGATAAGGTTGGAGAAAGTTACTGTGTACCTTTAAGAGTGGACCATACCAACCCCTGTCCATGGACCGAATGTGGGAAGATCAGGAGCAATGTTAGAAACTATTATTTTACAGAAAGAGTAGTAGATGCTTGGAACAATCTTCCAGCAGAGGTAGTTGAAAAATCGACAGGAAATTTAAACATGCCTGGGATAAGGACACATCTATCCTAAGTTAAAGGCCACATACAGTATATAAGGGCAAACTAGATGGACCATATGTTCTCCTGCCATCAGCCTTCTATGTTTCTATGTGAATATCGGTGCTATAAACAGTGGACTGTACAGGAAGCTGGAGTAAACAGGCAAGCAGAAGGACAGGCACTTACTTGCACACTCTGAATGGAGCTGATCACAGAATCTGATACAAGAAGGCTGTGGTATTCCCATCAATTTCTGCTCATAGCAGAAGGTGATCAGGCTATGGGGAAAAGCATAGGAGGATCAGGTGCCTGGGATGTAAGATACACATACATTCGTTTTACCCCTGGCCTACAATGCTGAAACAATGCCTACAACAGCTTTCATTACCTTCAGTGGGCAACCTTGGTAATACGGTTAGGGGGTTCCTTTGGGTCCCACACTTGCCATAACAAACTGACACGTTGCCTTTAACAAATTCCGGATATTTTTCCAAATATTTATACAGTCAGCATATTCCTGAAACCACTCCGGCAGCAATAAATTAGCTTCAGTTCCTTTATAAATGGTGACCAAGGTAAACACACCGGTCATAAGAATTTCCCCTCCAGTTCAAATTTCTTTTCAGAGTGGAAACATGGTCGGTATTTATAGCTGCACATCATTTTTCCCTACTTCTCTTTAAAAAAAATATATATAAAATAAGCTTTTGGATGTGACTGTCACACCCGCCTCTCCAGGCACAATGCCCGCCCCTTTCCAGAAATACTTTACGACTGTGTCAAATCACACACACGCAACTCCTAAGAATTATAATGATAGAATTACGGGACCTATTTAGAACAGACCTTGCCTGACATGCCAACTGCAGCCTTGTGCAACCTATGAGATGCCAGTAGGGTTGCCACATGGCAGGTATTTTTTTTTTTACTTTACTGGCCACTCACCTGGCAGTGTCAGTATTTGTTTTTTTCTGGTAATTATAATTGTGGGTATACTTTACCCATCCCCAATTATCAATATATAAAAAAATAGCACTGCCAAGCCAGTAGCCAGTAAAGTAAAAAAATACCGGCCAGGTGGCAACCCTAGATACCTGTGAATCCTATTGGTCAGAAGTGAGTAGGGGTTGCAAATGGGGTGCGTAAGCATGGAGTGGATGTGGCCGATGATGGTAATTTTTCTCGAGTTTAGGGCTTGCTACTGTTGGGAAGGTCCCAGTGTGGCTAATTAGCCTTTTATTTCCTTCCACTTAGAAGTGTAAGTCCAGCTAAATGCACAGAGGGTTGGGCAGTAGACATCCATTATTAAGCTTCTAGAGGTATTACCGATAATTGCCTGTCTCAGATGCTGAGCCTCGCTGCTTGCAGCTCCTGATTTAAGCACTTGTTCTAGGTCAGTAGGCCAAAAAGTGTAGAACAGCATCTGAGCAAGTCAGGCTTCTTTGATGTAGACAGCTTCCATATTTCTCTCATGACAATTTTCCTTTAAGTGCTTCCAGTGCTCCAACTGCTGATACAAAGTCAGGTATGTGCAGAAAATACTCCAGGGTCCAATGCAGAGGCACGCAGGGCTAGTTACCATGGCCGACTCCATCCCTTGGCTGATGGAGTCTCAGTGGGCCATTGCAGTGTGTCACACTTTAACTAGGGTGCAGTTTGATAAGTCAATGCCAAAATGCTATAGATAGTGTCTCTTCCAGGAAATAGAGTGGCTTTGCAGGTTGCTACTGCTGAGGGGCTTTTTCAACCACTGATTGGCCTCTACAGCTGCCCCACCAAGCTGTATACTGCAACCCTGCTGATGAATTACAACTCCCTGCCTGCAGGCCACACATCCTACTCGCACCATGCAGGTCTGAACTGTTTCTATGCAAGTTCCAGCAAGTCACAACATACACACATTGCGGATGAGTGCCCTGAGCTACAGCATATCTTTCAACTTTTCATGTAGGAAAGGAGGGACAATTGTTTTGGTCACACCCCCTCATTGAGGAATGGATAGGCGATATGATGTAAAAGTTACAACAGTAGAAACACTTTGAATAGGCAAATGAATTTATTGCTGCAGATCTGCATGTTACATCTCAAAGAGGGACAAATTAGAACAAGGGACAGGGGGACATGGACTCAAAAGAGGAACAGTCCATTCAAATGAGGGACAGTTGGGAGGTATGGCCTACTGTGGGACTACATGTTCCAGCAAGCTGGACTACCCACACATACACACACACAGCAGTCTGTAGTGGCAGGTTCTGTCCCCTCCCTCTCCTAATGTACTCAGTGACAACAAAGCTTCCTCCTTGATCTGCTGCTTTATATCCTTATTCCCAGCATACAGCCCAGCAGTGCAAGGAGCCAGCAGGGGTGTCAGGAAGACACAGCCCCCCTGTGCTTCTCTCAAGGCTTTGGCTGCATCCTACTTACCCCCTTCTGCTTGCTAGTTCTAGGAGCAGTGGGCCCCAGGATCTGCCCTGTTAACCCCTCTGCTGAGTACATACCACCCAACCTGAAAGATCTTAGCATGGTCCCGTCCAAAAAAAACACACACAAACATCAGGACCACCATTAGAAAGGCTGGTCATAAGTAAACCCAATGTTAGTCCCCCGGGCAGCACACCCACTCTAATGTGCAGAGGTAGGGCCATGCTGGCTGCTCGCCCCCTCTGTTGCAATGAATCAAGTGGGTGCAGAGACACCAACGTGACCCATTCCTGCAGGGTGATTTTTCTCCAGGCCTGCACTTAGCACTGACCATGTTGCTGAACACTTATATGCTGCAGCTCACCAAGTGCAGTAAAACTTAACATTTAATGATGAATTTTAAAATCATACATATCCTGTGTGGAGTGTATATCCACAAGGTAACGCGTTTCGGGGTTACCTCACCCCTTAATCAAGGTAGGATTAAGGGGTGAGGTAACCCTGAAACGCGTTACCTTGTGGTTGGGGAGCCATGGATATACACTCCACACAGGATATGTATGATTTTAAAATTCATCATTAAATGTTAAGTTTTATTGCACTTGGTGAGCTGGACCTGCAGCATATAATTGGAGAGGTCTGTCTGTGCTCCTAGGTGACATATTTCAGGGGATTTTTGAGCTGTCTATTTTTTGGGACTACTTGTTGCTGAACACACCTGGACCTGAATAGTGTTGAGTAGGAGTTCTAAATATCTAGGTCCAGGTGTGTTGAGGTAAATGGTCATTGTAAAGTAGAGGATTGGAGAAAAATCACCCTGCAGAAATGGGTCAGGTTGGCATCTCTGTGGGTGTGCTGCGAGGTGTAAACCCTACACGTTCATGGCCACCATCTTGAACCGGAGAGGACTGTTGGGGTGTTTGATCTGCAATCTTGGTAAGTTGTACAACGACGGGTTCCAGGTGGTGGAACTGCGCTCGACAAAAGGTGAGTAAATGAGTGGTGTAAATTTTTGCACAGTTTGTACTCTCTAAACAACGACCATGGAAGCATATGTATAGCTACTGGGATATGGAGAGATTAGGGCCACTGTAACACATCACAAGAAGGAAAACCATGACAAATTGTGTGTATAGATGAATTGTAGTGTGGTTTAATTGGCATCTCCACGCTAAGTGTAGAATTAAAGCATAATTTCCTTATGTCTAAGGTAGCTGATCTCTAATGTTATGATGCTGCATAAAACAGCTGGTGCTGATTCTTAGCCACCTTTCTATAGCCACATAGCCATCCTTTTTTCTTATCCGACCACCTTTACTAGAAATAAAAGGTGGGTTTAGCCCCACCCACTTCCTGCATCACACATTGTGCTCAACTCTATTCAATGTGTGTGTAGGGGGGTTGATAACACCAATAATACATATTTAAATTGCAATGTGCCAAATATATCACTAAATTAAAGTGATTGGCAAGTCAAAAGTAGAAAAATATATCAGTAGCTTACCTATCATTGAGTGGCTCACAAATTCTACAAATAACATATATTAGTGCAATCCACAAAGTGACAGTAAACCCTATTATGCCTAAATGGGGGCCACACTCACTAGACAAAAGCTGTAAAGAACTATATAAATAATTACAGGAATTTATAGGACCATGTTAGAGAGGATAGGATTAGCATTGGGTGGATCCCATAGGTACTGTCAATATACTGAGGCAGTGAATGCAGATAACAGGTAGAGGGAGAACTCCCCCCTGCACACACTGAATGGGGTAGCTCCGTCTGTGATGCAAAGGAGGGCTGCTCTTCATCCAGCAACAAGAGCCATGGAAAGGAGTGAGGATTCCAACCTTTCCATATATGTCTGCAACATTGGGGTACATGCACAACACGGGGGGGGGGGCACTGATCTTTATTCTACAAAGGCAGATTATATATATGCATATGTAGCACAGCCCACAGAATTCTATAAGCAGTGCTGGAAAGGCACATATATTGCTCGTTACCTGCACTGCATTCACATTGCAGCTCTGTACTCACTGCCGCTGATCTCCACCATCTAACATTCAGTCCCCACTGCTGCCTCTGGTCTCTACTGGGTCCCCTTCTGCAGGCAGAATGCCTTCTTCTGCCCTCAGCCTTCACTTGATTCTTCACCATGCTGCTTCTCCCTGGGTCTTCATCAGAGGGCCGGCGTAGGGATACCAGGGAAAGTGCCAGGGACCCTTTCAGGCTTTGATTGGCTTGTGGGATGATTCTGCAGTTGGCCCCTAGCAACCGGACTGGTGAGCTTGGTGCCCTGTGTGCAGTTCATGGCTTACTGATCAGCTGCAGTGGAGAACGTTCGCAAGAAATGGAGGTCAGTTGGCAGCAGATCAGAAGTTGGCGAGAATAAGAGGATGATTGGCAGCAGTGGTGGCCTCTTCAGCAGCAACAAAGAGGGCAGTGAGGACTTGCAGATGATGAGCAGCATGCAGAGAAAGCATATCTCTGAGGCAATGGCCTAGCTTGTCATAGTGTGTCGGTCTTGATTGGGGGACATTGATGTATGCTATTTTCTCTGTAGAGCAGGTCACGTCTGATATTGTTAAATATTAGTAGTGTTTTTTGGACATTAGATCAATGGCACATGTTTTTTCAATGTATGTATTTGATTATATATTTGTCCAGCACTGTGCCATTTAATAGTTAAGAATATGCAGCATACGTTATATTGTGTCTTTTTGTATTATTTATGTTAGTTGTTTAGTTAGTTAGTGTTCACTTAGACTGAGGTGTGGTCAGTGTGTGATAGCCTCTCCATAGGGACCCATTAAATCACATAGATTCCTCTTTCTTAATGGGTAGACATATATTTTAATATATTTATAATATTTAGATACATTATTTATTAAATTCCATCAATTGTGCCATTGAGTATTACGTGGTTTCGTATTCCTTTTGTTTTTTATACCCTAGTGTTCATGTATGTCTTTGTATATTTTTTCCTCTTGATTATTAGAATCATACTTTTTCTGTGATGGTGCTCTTTTCATGGGTTTTTTTTCTATTTGGGTGGGGTTTGTCCCCCCCAAATGTACATAGTTTTGTTCCCCTTTAGAGCACACCGGATATTTATGAATATGAAACATATTTTTGTAGCAGAGAAATCATTATAGACTGGGGGTTGATTGGATGAAGTTGAGAAGTGTGATTGAATGAAAAGAACCAATCTCATGTCTTTTGTTTATTAAAACAGGATTTATTTGGGAACATGGGGGTAGGAAATATCCCTGGACATATGCCGATTGGTGCTCAGACCAGTGGGACCACTGCAAACTCTTGGATGGAGTTGTGATCAAAGGTGGAGAGGCTCTCTCTTAGCAACCATTGCCCTGCATGATTCCTTGCCTTACCGATTAAAAGCTAAGGTTCACATCAAAGTGGGGTGGACTAGGCCCCTTGTTACTGTGATCACCTGTGAACTGTGAAACTGCATATATTGAAATAACTCTGTGGATTATAACTTTGAATTACAAATGATACTCAGTATCACTAGAGGGCCTTATACCATCACGTTTATATACCTGACAGAAGGTGGCAAGGACCAGAAGACAATCAGTGGCAGCAGAGAAGGTGGCAAGGACTAGAAGATGATCACTGGCAGCATAAAAGGTGGCAAAGACTAGAAGATGATCATTGGCAGCATAAAAGGTGGCAAAGACTAGAAGATGATCATTGGCAGCAGAGAAGGTAGCAAGGACTAGAAGATGATCATTGGCAGCATAAAAGGTGGCAAGGACTAGAAGATGATCAATGGCAGCAGAGAAGGTGGCAAGGACTAGAAGATGATCATTGGCAGCATAAAAGGTGGCAAGGACTAGAAGATGATCAATGGCAGCAGAGAAGGTGGCAAGGACTAGAAGATGATCATTGGCAGCATAAAAGGTGGCAAGGACTAGAAGATGATCAATGGCAGCAGAGAAGGTGGCAAGGACTAGAAGATGATCACTGGCAGCATAAAAAGTGGCAAAGACTAGAAGATGATCACTGGCAGCATAAAAGGTGGCAAAGACTAGAAGATGATCATTGGCAGCATAAAAGGTGGCAAAGACTAGAAGATGATCATTGGCAGCATAAAAGGTGGCAAAGACTAGAAGATGATCATTGGCAGCAGAGAAGGTAGCAAGGACTAGAAGATGATCATTGGCAGCATAAAAGGTGGCAAGGACTAGAAGATGATCAATGGCAGCAGAGAAGGTGGCAAGGACTAGAAGATGATCATTGGCAGCATAAAAGGTGGCAAGGACTAGAAGATGATCAATGGCAGCAGAGAAGGTGGCAAGGACTAGAAGATGATCATTGGCAGCATAAAAGGTGGCAAAGACTAGAAGATGATCATTGGCAGCATAAAAGGTGGCAAAGACTAGAAGATGATCACTGGCAGCATAAAAGGTGGCAAAGACTAGAAGATGATCATTGGCAGCAAAAAAGGTGGCAAAGACTAGAAGATGATCATTGGCAGCATAAAAGGTGGCAAAGACTAGAAGATGATCAAAGGCAACAGAGAAGGTAGCAAGGACTAGAAGATGATCATTGGCAGCAGAGAAGGTAGCAAGGACTAGAAGATGATCATTGGCAGCAGAGAAGGTAGCAAGGACTAGAAGATGATCATTGGCAGCAGAGAAGGTAGCAAGGACTAGAAGATGATCATTGGCAGTATAAAAGGTGGCAAGGACTAGAAGATGATCAATGGCAGCAGAGAAGGTGGCAAGGACTAGAAGATGATCATTGGCAGCATAAAAGGTGGCAAGGACTAGAAGATTATCAAAGGCAATAGAGAAGGTAGCAAGGACTAGAAGATGATCATTGGCAGCATAAAAGGTGGCAAGGACTAGAAGATGATCAATGGCAGCAGAGAAGGTGGCAAGGACTAGAAGACGATCAATGGCAGCAGAGAAGGTGGCAAGTACTAGAAGATGATCATTGGCAGCATAAAAAGTGGCAAGTACTAGAAGATGATCATTGGCAGCATAAAAGGTAGCAAGGACTAGAAGATGATCAATGGCAGCAGAGAAGGTGGCAAGGTCTAGAAGATGATTAAAGGCAGCAGAGAATGTGGCAAGGACCAGAAGATGATCATTGGCAGCAGAGAATGTGGCAGGGACTAGAAGATGATCAAAGGCAGCAGACAATGTGGCAGGAACTGGATGATGACAGAAAGCAGTGGAGAAGACACTTTTCGAAGGGGCCCACTAAGACTTTCCCAAGGGCCCACATTTACCTGGAGCTGGCCCTGCCTCAGCACCACACCCCCTTCTGATTCCACTGTTGCCGCTTACTCTCCACAAGAATCCGTGTCTCTCACACCCTGGTTTCCATCTGGAGCTCCCTTTTAGCTACCTCTGTGGAGCGGGCAACAAAACGGCCTGGGAACTGACATCATCAGCAGTTGTCGGGCAGCCTCCACACCTGGCGCTACAGAGACACTGCTTGTTACACAAAAATGCACTATGCTGCGTTACATTTTTGTGTTCTTATTCCAATGCTTTTAGAAAAACAATGGTGTGACTGGACCCTTCATCAAGCACCCCCACCTCCGCTCTCTGCACCATCAAACTACAACCCACAATTATCCCACGATAGCAACAGAAGAAGCATACCCCGCCTTAGATTGATGAGATTCATGTGATAGTCTCAGCTAGCAGAGGATGCTTCTCATTATCTAATCCTTTTCATTTCCAGTCCACATCAACTTCCTCTTTGTTCTGAAGAGCAATTAGGTCTTTCTGGAGTGCTGGTGATTATGCTATAAGTGTAGAAGTACTCTTTAAAAATACTAACTAGATGGAATATCAAATCTGGGATCCAAAAATAATTAACGCTAACTAGTCAGGCACGACTGCTCTTTGTCATGTAAATGCTGGAACAATTATATTGCCTGAAAAACAGATATTAAGTTCAAACACCTACGTGTGTGACGTCACCCTGAATTACAATACAAGTTGAAAATATCAACAGGAACACTTAAAGTGGACCAAAACCCACCCCAATTAAACCCCCGTGGGGCATACAAAATCGGGATGACCGCTGTGTGAAACCCCCCAGGTCGCACCATACACTTAAAAGTGTGGCAACTACACCTCCATCAATAGGAGGCATGCAGCACTGTAGTGTGCAGCCATTTCTTGTGCCCCTCCAGCAGAGCTCTGCACGAAAAATATATCTGTTTACTGTGGGCAGAATTTGCTCTTGATTTATGTGGGCCATTGCAGTCTCAGTGGACCCCTTTTAGTTATGTCACATCACATGCCACATGATGTCCAATTTCAGCTCTTTGGCCACCAATGGGTGCTCTTTTGCCACTGGTCACTCTCCAGTCCTAACTGCCTTCTCCACTGCCACCGATTGCCCCTTATTGCTTGCCACCATCTGTGCCTCCACTGATCTCCTCTAGTGCCTTGTCTACTACCACCAATTCCCCTTTAGTCCTGCTTTCTCCACTGTCGCTGATCATCATTCAGTCCCTGCTGCCTTTGCTGCCACTTGGAGGGTCTGCACATGTTGAGAGCAGCAGCAAATCCCCCTCCATTCTGTTCCTTCCTTCTCCTAGAGGCAATGTTTCAGCTTGGGATATATCAACCTGCTCCAAGTGGTGGCTCTCCTCTTTCTTGGTCAGTTCCATGCAGTGACATCATAATTGTGGCGGCCTGAACTGCCGAGCCAGGAAGCTGAGCCAATAATAAACATGAGCTTCTGGAGCTTTAGGGCCATGCTGCCAACCATTAACAGTGTAGTCATTTTATTGGCTGAATTGGAGGAATGTCTCCAATGGCAAAAGATGGTTTGTTAGATACCGTTTTGCCATTTTAGGTTAAAGCAGAGATAAACCCAAAAATGGGTCCACTGTTCAATCTATTCCCCCTCCCCCCCAAGCAGCCGGGTGATGCTTTTGGCTCAGTGGTCCTTCGGCACTTTATGAGAGAGACGATTGGCTCTCTCAAAAGCATCCCCGCACCCAGCTATAGAGAAAGGACAAGAGTGTGCAAGGCCAAAATGAAGCTGGGATGCGGCCCAGCCACGAGGGTCTTGACACACTTTAAGGGTAGATTTGGGGCATCCCCACATCAAGACTTCAGCCTGCTGGACCTCCAAAAGGACATCCGAAAGGTCAGCGACAGAAAGAGGGCTGGGTGCAAGCTGCTTTCTCCTAGACTTGCAATACCTGGGAAAATGCCTGGTCTGTTCCAGAATACTCCATTTGGCACCCGGCAAGGTAGCACTGTATGGGGAATCAGCAATAGGGGCCTAGGAAGCCGCAGCTGCTATTTTCCGTACAAAAAAAGTCCTGGCGCCCAATAAGGAGGATGTTTAAGCATTCTGTAAGACTCCACCCACCCCTCCTCTCACCTGTGGCAGTAACCTAAATGAACAGATGTATTTGGGGGGCTTTGGAAATAAAGATTGTGGTTTGCAAGTTGGGATTGAATGGCCCTTGGAAGCAATTGGCAGAACAAAGGTTTATATGGGGTGCTATTGGACATATGGATAGGCCTTAGAAGTGTATAAATGTATATATTGATCACAGAGTTGTATATTGGACCCCTTTGTCAGTGTGGGTCAATCCCAAGTAGGTATCCCTAAGGCTGGTATGTAGGATTGTGCGGAAGCAGAGTAATGTGGGATTAGCATAGCTAGCATAGCTGGTAAGTTAGCACATTTTGTACTATCCTCATGTTCATAAATAGTTATAGGTAAAGGGTGGGTTGGAAATTAGGCTGTATAGCCCCATATCTTATTTTGGTGGCCTTCCAGAGAAATAACAGTTGCCACAAATATGGACATAAACACAACACCTCATTGTTCTGATGCCTACCCCTTGGGAATCCAGATTTGGAAGCTGTGCAGTAGTACTCGGCTTGGCAGCCCCATCCAGCACCCATGTGATTAGTAGGGTCCGCTGGTGCATCGGAAGGCAGAGGGGGGTGATAAAATCACCAAATGAGGATAAACAATTAGTCTGAGATGCAGCGACCCTGAATGCCCCTGATGGTTCACAATTTATGGAGTGGGCCTTTCATAACTTTTAGGCATAATAAAGATGATTGGTAAGAAATCATAATAGTTCATTGTCGATTTAGGGAGCCCAAACTTTCCCCAGAATGGATCATATAATGGGAACCGATCTACTTCCCCTTTGTATCTTGAATCAGACTAACACCCTTACAAGAACCAGTATTCATATGCATCCCTCCCCTGGGCAATTAAGATTACTGCACATAAAAATTCATTAACCTTCTTGTAACTCCTGCTGTAGTCAATTCTACAAACAAAATTGCGTCTCATGGAACTGCAGGCTGCCTGCAAAGTAGTAGTGTTGCTGGGTTTCCTGCCACTGGGCATTGTGGGGCTATGCCAGTTGAATCCAGGCAGCAGCATTGCTGAGATGCTGGGAAAGGAAGTTCCACTAGAAAATCAGTGAGGAGGCATTTCAGCACTGAGTGCGTGCAGGAGCATATATAAGTGCTGATAATGATTCAGTATCATGCATGCAGATGGGGTTAATGAGTTTGGGAATTTTTTTTACAAATGTGCAAGGCTGTTGGTCCGGTTTTAGTTCTAACATAGTGGTGTGCGAAGCAATCACTGTCTGGTTAGCATCCAATGACCACATTCATGCTAAGACTACTGCCGACTTTTTCTACTGCAGCACACGTCACAGGCTAAATAGACCATAATATAATATCTTCTAAACCCTGCAAATGATTAACTCGCAGTAGGTACAGCCTGTCTGTTCTTGTAGTGTGTTTACCTGGGTGACTTTTACAAATAACAGCACTGGAGGCAGTTATAACCTCAGGTAAATTGTTACGCGGATTCCACAGACACAGGTCACACCTAGTGTTATTCCAGATATGAGCGCGTCATCGCACTGATATGAGGGAGGTGAAGGCTAAAGCCACTGCAGATCTTAGACGATAACAGGTAGCTCTGTTCTTAGAAAATTTATGCTTGTGTTGATTTTTTGTGTAACATTAAAGGATAGTTATTGCAAAAATGGTGTCATGTTAGAAAGCCCCTGAAGAAGCAGAAAAAGTAGCTACGATATGCATTGGGGTTGCTGCACAATCAACAAATGAATGGATAGACAGTGCACCTTTACATGAGAGTCATAGTAACATAGTATGTAAGGCTGAATAAAGACTTTAGTTCATCCAGTTCAGCCTGTTGATCTCCTTCCAGTGGTCTAGTAGCCATAGCTGGAAATGTTATTACATGCAAGGAAGGCATCCAGGCTCTGTACTGTATGCTTAATAACTACCTCCTCTGGCAGAGAGTTCCATAGTCTCACTGCTCTTACAGAGAAGAAATCACCTTTCCTCTAACCTTAGTGGATTCCCTCAGGTTATGGTTGCACTCCAGGGGATAAATAGATTGTGGGACAGATCTTTGTATTGCCCCGGATATATTTATTAGATCACCCCTCAGGCGTCCCAAACTAAATAAACCTAACTTTGACAATCTGTCCCTGTTGCTATTGCAATTCTTCTGAAGTTCGTAGATGCTTTTGCCCAGAATGCAATGTTTTATGCAGGACTGTATCCCACTACACTTGTGCAGGCTGGCTCGGGGGATAGTGGGCACAGTTCTGCAGTCCTGCCCTTAAAGTGGTGTGTTGGTCTACTTGGAAACAATCCTCCAGGCTGGTATTGGTGAAGGTGCTTTTGCCTCTGTCTAGTCTCTGGGGGTTAGGTCCACTTTGGAAGGCTGTTCTGGGGGCTGAGGTCCACTTTCCAGAGCTAGATAAGCCCTCCCCTAAAAAAAATCATAGGGTGCAAGCGGCATATTTATAATCATACAGACAACACTCAACCTTTTCAAATATTGATTTGTGTAGGAGCCACATGTGGCTCACTGACCTCTGCTGCTTAGCTCATCTGCTAGACCAGAACAGCTTAGGAGGTCTAGCACACCCTTAAAGTTACATAGCACCCAGGTCTGGGTCAGCAGCATGGATAGAGTGGACCTTGGATAGAGTTAATAGACAGGGAGCTATGTTGACTTACCAGCCTCACATTGTTGACTGGGGTTTGGCTGTTTAAATGACTGAAGGTCCACCTACTTGCCCACCCTCAGTTAAAAAAAGGAAAAAGACACTCCCGAATAATTATCCAGCTCTGTGGATGAGCAAAATTGAGTATTTTGCCTGATTGTGTGCTTCTTATTGATGTGTAATTATTGATGCATTCAGAAAGTTTGGGGACACCCACTGTACACATTTACATGCACAGCAGTGTTCTTGAACCTATCTTCTGTCATGCAGCAATAATATGATGCCTATCCACAGCGGGCTTCAGAAATCCCTGAGCCAGGAATATGGGTTAGCAAGTGGGAGTTTGCAATAAAAAATATATAAATGGGCACCTCAGTCTGGCTGGAAATACGGGTGAGTAAGCCTGCTGCTGACAAAGTGTGTGGGCCAGCCAGAGGCATCATTCTGATTTTGTTTTTGAGAAGAGACCACAATAAGCCTAACTAGACATGATGTCAGCCATGGTGTTTCAGGCTGGGATGTGGGACCCCCTAGAAGAACTGGATCTCAGGCTTATCCCCAAAAGAATCCCCTGCTCTGAATGCCCAGGTTTGCTAGTGCTAATAGCCACATCAAAATAGGCTGCCCCTAGCTAAGCTACTAAGCTACTCAGTTTTTATTTTAGGATCCCTTATGTACAGTGTCAGTGGCCCTGTTTCTCTGCTCTAGCCCTGCCACCCGTCTAACTTAGGGACTAAAGTAATCTTCCCCTTGGTCAGCACCGCAGCAAGCCTAAATCATCTGGGCTACCATGCGAAGCATTGGGTGGATGCTAATGAGGCTGCATGGCGGCAGTCCTTTTGGAGAAGCATTTAGGCCAGTGGGCCACACACCTGGTGTCTGACTCTTGCTCCGTCGGCTTCTGCACTAACCCCCTAAAAGTTTTGCCTGAGCTATTCTTGGGCAGCGAGAAAAGAAGCTTATTGTCCTCCAGCAGATGACTGACCCTTACTGCCCTCTGCTGCTGAATAACAGCTTAAAAAAAACAGCCTTAGTATGTGTGCCAAGGTCCCATATTCTGTTTGCAGTGACACCTAGACTTTACTGGTGTTTTCTAATGGAGGCAGCCAAGTGACTGGGGATTTTTTTCTGTTTGTATTGGAACTATTAGAGGGTTAAAGGACATTTGTAGGAAAAAATGAAAATCTTGCATTTAAAAAATTGGCTCCAATAAATAAAAATAATAAAATAATTCCAAGTAATAACTAAAGAGAATAAATTTGCTCATAAATGCTGGAGTTGTTTGGAGCAAACGCACATGTTTGTAAAGCGGAACAAAACCTGGGGATTTTACTTTGTTCCGTTCCCTCTTTCAAATTCGGAAGCTCTGCTGAGTGAAATCCCCAGAATGCCGCTTTTCACTCACCTGGTTCCAACAACGATGAGAGCGGAGAAAGGTGAGTGTTTGATGCATTTGCACAAGCTTTCAGGCATGGGGCCTCCAGCTGCACAACTGTCGAAGGACCCATGCCCGAAAGCATGTTGTAACCTATAAATTTCAATTTGGTACATTTTCAGGTAGAAAAATAAAGCTATACTCACCATTACTCCCACGCAGACCATCGCTCCTAGTCCGGGGAAGCAGCACTTACTTGAAAGGCTGGATCCAGGTCCCTCGCTGGCCGGCACCATGCGCAGTGCCATTTTTCTCATCATGAGTCTCTTTCTGAGTCCTTCTGACATGGCGATGCCCCCGCCATCAGTCACAGTGAGCTTCCAAGTCCCCCTCCATTTACTGCCACCTCGGAGAGAGTCAGGAAGAGACTCACGATGAGAGAGCAGTGCTGCACATGGTGCCCGGGGGCGAGGGACCTGGATCCAGCCTTTCAGGTGAGCGCTGCAGCCCCGGACTAGGAGAGATGGTCTGTGTGGGAGAAAAGCTGAGTATAGCTTTTTTTCTGCCTGAAAATGTACTTTAAAGCTGGCCTTTAACCAGTGCCTATTTGCACCAGCATTTTGGTATGTGTTTTGCAATCTTATTCACCTTAGGCACTGACCCAGGGCCAATACAACACTGGAGATCTATGAGTTAGGAAATATCTCCTGTGAGTAATCTCCTGTAAAAGAGGGAAGAAAAGGCAACGTTTCTTTATGATTTAGTATGAGTTTCTTCTGGAACAAACAGTGGAAAATGAGTCTTGCTATTTATCGCTGTCAGTGGGGGGAGATCAGCCCCCAGCCCATGTCCTCATCACTTATCCCTCTTCTGCTTTGTCCAATTACAGCGCTAACGAAGATCTTTCCATGGCTGGCAGCGTCATTCATTCCCTGGCTGGCATTTCCACCCCTCCCTTGTCAGAGTGAGTAATTCCGACAGCATTATGAAACCGCTAATTAACTGTCCCTGTGCGATAATACCTTGCACAGTACCCGGGCATTCTGGAGAGTTACGGGGACTCAATGGGTGCCAGTTACACCATGTCCTACAGGTGTTCTGCCATGTACATACCGTACCTGAGATTTAGAAACAAGTTCCACCAGCCTGTGCCTCTGCAATTCTGCAATGCATCATGATATAGACAGGCCTATGATTTTTTTTTCTGTGTACAGATGTGTAAGTAACTTGCATGCCCTTAATATGTCCCATCCTGGCTACTGCAACACTCTCCTGTGTGACCTGTACCAGCAAACAGACTGGCTTCTCTACAGTCAATTCTGCGCCTTCTCGCTCACCACATCCTCGCTCCCCTTTGTTAGTCTCTCTTCCGACATGCAGCTTGAACGATTCAGACTAAACTTCTTACCTTAAGGGAAACACTAAATTTTAAAAATATGACAACCAAAAATTAACAACATAAATTTGCTAGCTTTAGTGACCAGCATTGTACACTTGTACACTTGTAAATGTCACACAGACTCCAAAAGGTGTCCAATAAATAAGTCCAGTAAAGTATCCAGCTTATCCTTAAAAATAACTTTTAATAGATTAAAAGATAACCCAATGCCAGTAATATGAATCCAAAATAAATGTGAAGACAAAAGCATGCTATGATTAAGGGCCAATAAGCGCCCGAAACGCGTCACCTGGTCCCCGCAGCAGGACATTCTATGGTTCTGGATCCCTGCTTTTGTCTTCACATTTATATTGGATTCATATTTCTGGCTTTGGGCTATCTTTTAATCAGATTTATTAAAAGTTATTTTTTAAGGATAAGATGGATACTTTACTGGACTTACGCTATTTGAGGAGACTACACCAAGGGATCTTCTCTTCCGAGCTTTACAAGTGGATTGGGTGATCTGGCTGCTATTTTGACTGTCTGTGCAATAAATAATCATGTTTATTACATTAATCAAAAAATCCACCATTAACCTGTTAAATTGATCCATTTGGTCCAGTGCTTCCACACAGACCCCAGACCAATAGTGCCATTAGTGCCATAGTTGGGCACAAGGCTAACCTGCTTACCTATCACTGCTGTTGTGGCACCTGTTGCTTTACTCAGGACTCGTGGCTTGATGCAGAGCCTCCCCGTTCAGCTCCCCCGTGCGTTTCCCCGTTGGTTTTGGGCTTTGATCGGGTCAGGAAAGGGTGCTACGTTGATTTTAGTGTGCGTTTATGCGCTCAGGTGTGCGCTCAGCCGGCTTTCCGATTGTCGGCTCGCACGAGGCTGTTTCCCGGCAAAACGTACGCCTCGTTCATTGGTCCGTTTTTTTCAGTGATGCAGAGCCTTGATTTCCTATTGAAATCACCCTAATAAAACGGGGCCGCCGAGCCTTCACTTACGGCAAGTCAGAGCAGCCGTATTTGCACTCGGGCAATAATATGCAGTCCTCTGTTGGAGCACATCAGCGGCGCCAGCTCCGCGGTCTTGTCCTGCTGAGTATGGCAGAAACCAGGCTGCACCGCACGCCTTTGGACATCGATGGCATGAGTATTTGATATTTTTATTGGTTTTTTTTTGGGTATCCTTTTTACAGGGTCTCCCTCATTTTTATTTTATTGTTTGTGTGCACTCATTTGAAGATGGGACATAGGATAAATGTGCAGGCACTGGCTGGCCCTGATTTGGTTTTTGGGAGTCGTTTTTCTGGCTTTCCCTGCCTAGGAATTCCTGCCTACCTGAGCGATTCAAATCTGCCGATCTATTTGGTGGCTGGCTACTGGGTATGTGTCTGAAACTTGTATTGGTTGCCCACCCTCTCTGACTGTGTTTGTTCCCGTAACACACTATTTGGTAACTTTTGGCGTAGTATATTTGGAGCCCAATTATTGATCTACAAATTAAATGGGTTAAGTGATTGTACACTATTGCGTCATGTTCTTGCCCTCTTATGTAAGTAGTATTCCCCAGACTTTTGTAATCAGAGTACAGGTTGGATGTGCATGTAGTCTCATTACAAATGTCCTTTCCTCCCAGTGGCGTTGCTAGGGCTGGTGTCACCCGGGGCGGTAGGAAATGGTGTCACCCCCCCCCAATGGTGTCAACCCCCCCCCCCCCCCCAAAGAAAACAAACAAAAAAAAAAGCATTTTTGCCGGCATGGTGGGAGCGGGCCGGCCGGTTCCGCGCTGACAGCGGAACCGGCCGGCCCGCTCTGCTGTCAGCGGAACCGGCCGGCCCGCTCCCACCATGCCGGCATTTTTAAAAAAAGCAAACACTTACCTGCAGGTCCGGAGCGTGGAGGCCGGCGCCGCTCTCAGCTGTCATCTGAGGGCGCGTCATCAGAGGCGCCCTCTGATGACGCGCCCTCAGATGACAGCTGAGAGCGGCGCCGGCCTCCACGCTCCGGACCTGCAGGTAAGTGTCTCTATACCGAGGGGTGACCGGCCGAGAGGTGTCACCCTCTAGGTCTGGTGTCACCCGGGGCGGTCCGCCCCCCCCGCCCCCGGGTCGCTACGCCACTGTTTCCTCCCACCCTACCCCGCTCACCTATTTGTCCCTCTTTTCTATTGTTGCAATGCACACCTTTTTTTAATTTTTTTTGTTTTTTGGTTTTAGGGCAGGAGACTATGCCTATCCTTTGGTCCCCTGGATGAAGACCCCCATCCTGCACCGATCTTCACAGGCAGAGGAGCGCTACAATATTGCCCCCAGGAGGGCTCGCTCTGTGTTGGAGCCAGGCTTTGTTCTCTTGAAGATGAGGTTCCGTTGTCTTGATGTGACTGGGGGGGGCACTACAATAGACGCCTGCAACGGTCCTAAACCTAATCCTGGCTTGTGGGCTACTCCACCACCTTTAGTTTCAGCCCTCCCCATCCCTCCTTTTTCTTGCACCCAAAGTGGCACCGCGCAAACCATACGTGCACAACTAGTGTTTAGTGTTTTTTCAGAGACCACAATTTTGTTGTATTTTTTTTTTTATTTTTTTTATTTTTCAAACAAATTTTGTTTTGTCATTTGTTTTTTTGGGCCCAAAAGAAAAATTACACGTGGGCAGAGAAAATGTATTCCCCACAAATTAGTGGTATGTTGGGTTGCATGGTGACGAGGAATGATGTTGTGCCTGCAAATGGGCTGCAATGTGGGCCAGGCTTTGATTAATCTCAGCCATATGGCTGGTTAGGGCAGAGATATTGCTGTTTAATACCTCTACTTGGGCGTTGAGGTTTGTGAGTTGGGTGCACACAGTCTCATTGAATTGCTGTGTTGTCGCAGCAAAGGCAATATTTTCCTGCCTCCATGTTTCCTCCAAAATTTGAAGTTGCCTTCTTTGGGAAATATGGCGTCTAGAATGGGTAGGAGCAGTGGGACGGGTGGTTGGTTCTGGTTCCGAAGGTGGTTGTGGATGTGGTGGCTGTGCCGGGGTTGCCTGCGTTGCTGCCACTGGTGCAGTAGTGGTTAGTGACATATGTTGGGTGTCCTCCTCCAAATCTTGTATATGGTCGATGATGGGTGGGCTTCCTGTGGTCTGTTAAGAAATATAGCATCCTTTTAGTTTATTTCTGTCCACACAAGCTCGCAAATATCAATGTTAAAAGTACACATCAAGGCCCATTGACTTACCTCATCGCAATCCACAATTTGGGTTTGTGGTGTAGAAGCCTGGTGTGCCCTTGGCCTCGGTGCTAACGCAGGGGTTTGGGGGCCTGGTGTGTCCTGTTGACTTGGTCCTTAGTATGTAGATAGGAAGATTAGGTAAATGGCCAAGTACAGTGTGTTGTGTAGCATAACACTGCCTTCTTGAACTTTTGGTACTAGGTCATGGCAAAATCAGACTCACCTTGGGACCTTACATTCCGGTCTGTGTCTTGTGCCTCTGCCAGTCCCTGGATGCTGGCCGGGTGTATGAATGTATATACATGTTCCTCGGCGGGCGTAAGTATAATTTTAGTGGGTAAGCCACCCCCTGTCTGTTGGCTGGGGAAGATTAAATCACACCTAATAAGTGTTACATCCTTTTAACAATGTAACAAAAAATGCATTTTACTTTTTCCTTTACTTCTGCTCCACCCCCTGTCTGTTGGCTGGGGAAGATTAAATTACACCTAATAAGTGTTACATCCTTTTAACAATGTGACTAAAAATTGTCCATTACCTCTGCTGACGGCGCATGTCCATTTTTGTTTTGCTGTAGTATTTCAGGTCCCCAAATTTCCTTTTTATTTGCTGAATATCTCTCCGGACTGATCCCACACTATTGACCTGCCTGCAAATATTAGTCCAGATTTCCATCTTAGCCTGCTTTGTGGTTGTTTTGGAGGTGCGGCCAAATAGGGCATCATAATGTTCGCAAACTGCATTTGCCACCGCCATGCTTTGAGCATCGCAAAATCGGGCAGTTAGTGAGCCACGCCGTAGTTGTCTGCCACATGGGTGTGTGGTCTCCCCTGCCTCTGAGGAAACTGATGGTTGGGTATCTGGGGAGTCGTGTGTGCTTCTTTAGCTTATGGGGGAGGGGGATGTTGTGTGTGTGCTTCTCTGGCTTAATGTCTGGGTTCCTGTTGAGCTATCAGATGTGGAGCTGCATGTGGAATCTGAGGTACTGGAATTGGGGGAACCAGAGGGTGGAGGTGGAGGGGTGGGTGACCTGGGTGGGGTGCCTGCTCTTCTGTCTTGTGGAGGATGAGGCATGTGTGCGGCTGCTATGTGCCTCGGCCCTTGGTTGGCTCTTTTTGCTCCCTTTAGGTCTGCCCATATTGATATGGTATCCAACACAGAGCTGAGTGCCTTGTGCTTTAAATATGTTTTCCGTGTGGGCGTGGTCAACAGCGGGTGCGCGCCCGCAATCTTTACCTTGGAGCAGGACGACATCATCATGGATGTGAGTATGCGCGCGTGCGTTTATGTGCGCGCACACATTCCTTGTAATAAAAAAAAAAAAAACACCAGAATAGTCTGAAACAACTTCGTTTTTCACGTTCCATACAAGCCCACCTTAGTTTAACACATGTACGCAGCTCAAAACTAGGCTACATGCAGATAGAAGAACTAGGGCAATGTGAGGCAGCAAGAGGTTCAAAAAGTGACTTTAGTTAGGCCAGCAAACTTGTTAATGCTTTTTGTGTACATGAGACAACAATAGTCTCTAATATCAGTGTCTTTGTCATGCAAACAGATTCACAGCAGCAACCAAGGGAGCAAGAATGGAGCCTCCGCCCCTGACGCAATATGCGCCTAAAACATGGTAAGTGGCGTTTTTGGGGACCAAAGTAAATGAACCAACAATTCCATTGGCCCCAAAATGTACAAACCAAAAAAAATAACCAAAGACTTTGTCTAAAAAGCCCTTAAAGCGGACCTTCACTCAGAATAAGTCTATCTTATATGTTTCCCACACCCTGTACATAAAGTTTGCCCACCTTCAAAATCATCCTACCTGCACCTAGTGCATGTTATGAGGCTTTCAACATCCAAGATGGCGGATTATGGAAGCCGCCATCTTATCAGGCAGCCTGCAAACAGGAAGTGCCTTCTAACTGTGCTGCTCTGCATTCTGGGATTGCTGACCTTTTCAAGAGGTGTCTGCTCTGTGTGAGCAAAGCACAGCTATAACCCACCCCCTGTACCTTATCCCACTCTCCTCTCCTCAGTAAGTGTGATGCTTCTGAGTCAAGATGGCGGCGGCCGTATACTAAATTCCTGAACTGAGTTGCAGCCCAGTGGTGGACAGAATAAT
Source organism: Gastrophryne carolinensis (assembly GCA_027917425.1). Classification (NCBI taxonomy): domain Eukaryota; kingdom Metazoa; phylum Chordata; class Amphibia; order Anura; family Microhylidae; genus Gastrophryne; species Gastrophryne carolinensis. Next base: position 238,365,546 of record CM051235.1, on the reverse strand, counting down.
TATTCATTGACTAAAAAAATTACTATCTATTATTTGGAGATGCTGCGGAATCTTTGGTTAAGAGTTTGGCCTTTTCAGGAAAAAACGCAGAAGGTCCGGTTTATAAAGGGCCCCAAAAAAACCACGCACAACCAAACCAAATAAACAATGCTAAACTAATGTTGTTTTTCATTCACAGATACAAGAAAATCACAGGCATAAGACACCGAGGCCTAAAGAATTTTAATTTGGCTTAAAAAGCAAATAGTTTATTTGTTAAAACATTTAGATTCAATTATTTGTAAAAAACTTTGTGTAAAAAATTCAATTTCACACGCTGGAATAAAATAAAAAAAAAAAACAAGAAAGTTGTGTTTCCTGCAAATGTACAATCACACAACATCATCACACATTTCCATGACACAAAAAGTTTAGATATGGTACAATAAATCCAAAAGAATCAGAAAGAATTAAGGTATGCATTAATGGCAAGGAAAAAGGAACACAAAGGAGATTAAGGTATGCATTAATGGCAAGGAAAAAGGAAGAACCCAAATTTATGGTTCCCCAAAAAATATGTGTCAAATTGGCAGTGGTTGCCATATGTATATTCCAATGGAGTTTGAGGGATGTGCGCTTGCGTGTAGCCAGATTGGCAACTGAAGAGCCATGGAGATGTAAGTATACTTGCTCAAACCACCAAAATGGAAGGTCAAATACGACGGAAACCAAGCAGGTACGTTCAAAATGCAAGGAAAAATCAGGGAAAAACGGGCCGCCCGTGTGAACATGACCGGGAGCCCCGATCAAATTGAAGGCACCCGAGAGAGCCAAAAAAGCTTTCCGAGTAAAGTGAAATTGACGGATCAGTTAGGGAGCCATTCCGACGGAGGCTCTGCATCACATTTGAGCCACGATTCAAACGGGAGGGTTTTAAGGGCAGTTCAGAGGAGGCTCGGCATCAGGCCCATGGTCCTTTTTATGCTTGGCAATTCATCTATTGTCAATGCTGGTACTGACAGTACACTCCATGCCTGTCTTCTGTGTGTGCCACTTCTTTGAGTCACCGGTAAGCAGGCTATCTCATTGATAGGGGTACTGTACATCACCTAATTATCCACCACTTAGATGCATGTCAGGGCTAGGGATTCAAAGTACCCAACCCTAGTTGTCTAAAAGGCTCTAGGGCTGGGGGATAGCCTGTATTAGGGGTTTCCCAATTTAGGATATACAGTACCACAAAGTGGGTCCCTTCATACCCACCTTTATTCCATGGCCTTAATGCTCTGCATGCGGCAGCCGGCAGACCAAAATGTCAGGTGCGTGCAGGGTGTGGGGATACAACAAGGTGCTGTAGCTAAGCATCCCTACTGCCTCCACTCTGTGAAGCCCCATCAGCAGACATTCAAGTCTGCTCGGAATGCTTCTAGAGGTTCACACTTGTCTTGTGCTATCAGATTGAAGACTTAGGTGAGATTATGTAGAAACCTGGCAGTTTCACACTGTGGGCCATCCAAGGTCTGGAAACCCCTAAGGAAATATGAGTTTTGGGCCTTTTTAAAATGCCTTGCCAAACCTTTTAACTTACAAGGCTAAGTTCAGTACCAGCTTCCAATCTGGCCATGCCCTTCTTTTGTGATATCGGATCACTTTAAAGATTAGATGTTAAAGCAGAAGAACAGTCAAAAATGATCTACATAGCAAAATCAAGATTCCCGGCCACACATACATATATAATATAAGTTCAGAAACTGAAACCCTTTAATCTCACCCCTAGAGTGTAAAAGACTCTGTCTCCACAGAGAGAAAAATCACTTCCTCGTTCAGCTTTCAGTCCCCTCCCCGCTGATCTGGTCCATCAATTAACCTTTGGTGGACTAAGAACGGAAACACCGCCCACTCCCTCCCCAGACATCCTGATTGGCTGCCTCTCTTTGCAGCTCTGAAACTCCTCTTTCCTCTCACACTTATCACAGTGTGCTTGCATCACATTGATGTTGCCACACCTACTGTTTCCCTTGATTTTTTCTATGAATCTCTAATGCTAACTTAGGAACTACAGGGTCTTGAAAATTTATTGACGTTTGGGGCAGTGCAACATGTAGCACGCGACAATGGGACAACAATCAAGCTTGCCTTTAGTATAACTTTAAGGACAATTGTTTGCTCGATTCCATATATATATATATATATATATATATATATATATATATATATATACAAAATGCTGTCCCTTTACCTTATTTATCAGATTTGTGCTCACATCATGTAGAATAAAAAAGTGCCATAAATATTTGCTGTTTCAGTGTTGTAATTGTATCTTATTTAAAATGTAGTTACAAATTACAATCTTAAGGGTCTAAATGTGAATCAAAAGCCCTGGGTGCATGAGCAGACCAAAAATGCAATGCAATATATAGAAGGTGAATCTTTATTTACAAAGTATAAAAGCCCCATCTGTTAAAACCATAAAAAACAAACATCCCCATAAAATCGTCAGCAAGTAGCCTGTATACTTAATAAATAGGTTCACGCGGGACTGAATGTGAAGGGAGAAATGTTGCTGTATAAGCAATGCTGAGGACTCTATATATTGCTCACGTGTAAGTTATTCCCACAGTCAGGGTGGAATCACAAAAATAAAAGTAAGCTAGTCCTTTACTATCCTGAGGCCTCATCCAGTGTTGTAACAGAACACGTTCCATGTGTGTATTTGCATAGCTAGTCTTTCTGGTGTGTGTAGGGTTTGGTATCCTCATCCAGCCCCTTGTCCTCAGTGACCCCTCTCCTTTCATTTCTCCGGCTTCTTTTCTCTATGGCGAGCACAAAGCTGTCAACAAACTCCCTGACCCCGACATCTGCCTTCCTCACAGATTCCCCACAGCGGTGTCAGTGTTTGTGCAGCCACAGGAATGTAGAGCACAGCTGGTTCTACCACAATTCTAGGTATCTTCTAATAACCAATAGTCTCTTCATCAGAAGTTGAAAACATTCCTTACAGGTAAAAAAAAGGGTAGGGACTTATGTTTCTGTAAGTACTAGGGGCATTTAAAGCAAACCTAAACCCTTCATGTCGTCTCTGTGCCAAGGAGGATCCAGGGACACAAGGACTCCTATTAAGGGTTGGGTTCAAATAGTCAGGTTACCCAGGGCCGGCGTCAGCACCCGGCAAGGCGGGGCAGCTGCCAGGGCCCCCTGTCCTCCAGGGGGACCCACTGACAGGGTCAGCCTTTGGGGTGTGCGACATTGATTTACTGGCGGTGGACTGGGAGTGACAGTGCAACTTCTTTTCCCCGCAGGGCAGGGACAACAGTATGCAGCAATAAGTTTCCACTGCTGCCTGTGCTGTCTCCACCGGGGAGAGAGGAAGGGGCCTCCACACCACAGGACAAGTGCAACATGGAGACCAGGAGTACGTGCCGGGAAGGAAAGCACTGTAGAGGCATTTTTACAGAAGGTTTTTTTATCATTTCTTTTGATCCTTAGGGGGCATCCGGATTTGAGATGTCCCTCAGTGATGTGATGCAACTCTTCACCACAAAGGGACCCAATGAGACCATGCCGCCCAAGGGCCCATGTAAACCTGGAGCCGGTCCTGAGGTTACCTATACCTAAAGTCATCAAATGATGTGGCATTAAACACATTTATATTTTGATATAAATGTTTGCACACAATCTAATGAACAGGGCCATTTCTAGACCAAATAGCACTCAGCAAGAGAAAAAAATTACCCCCAACCATAGCAGCTAGCACCACACCACAAACCCAATAACTATTAAGCGGATTGCCAGCAGACCCCCCCCCCGGATGAAAACATTTAATCCGTACCTTCACCCTGAATTAAAGCCTATGTTATATGTTTCCCCCACCCTGAACATACAGATTGCCCACCTTTAAAATCATCCTACCTGCATCTACTGCATTTTCTGAGCCTTTAAACATCCAAGATGGCAGCACATAGATCCTCGGGCTGCCTGCAGACAGGAAGTGTCTTCTGCTGCTCTGCTCTGCATTCTGGGATTGCTGTCCTTTTCCTGGCCCCAGCTCTTCCCTGTCTGTGCAAAGCACAGCTATAACCCCGCTCCCCTGTGCTCCTCTTCTCAATATGTGATGTTTCTATGGCAAGATGCTGGTGCCCGTACAGAGTCCTGATCAGAGTTGAAGCCCAGTGGGGTGAAAGAATAATACGTAACTAAAAACGTTATATATATATATATATATATATATATATATATATATATATTAATTTTAGATGCTGGGAAATAGAGTATAAATAGATTTGGATCCTTTTAGCTGGCCCCAGTGTAATGTGTTCAGATGGTAGCAACTTTTCCTGTAGGGATGAGGAAGTTCCTCCTAACATTATGATGGATGACACATTTCTCTACCTATTGTTTCTAATTCTGTCCTATGTGATGTCACTGGCAGAATCAGCGCTGCCCACACAAATCATCCAGAGAGGTGTGCTCATGATGAGACTCAGTGAACTGAAAATGTATAGGACAAGTTCTAAAGGACAAGCTCTCAGCAAGTAAAGAGAAAAAAAAATCAGTTGGTTTTTATATCTTACTGCATAATACTGTTGTTTATTATTCCACTGAGTACAAAGGGGACACACATGGTAGTTACACATTTTAAATGTTTAAGTGCGGCATTTGGCTTTTCTCTATGTTACAAAGTATAGAACTGTATTTTTACTGCACTATAGGGTTGATTCAGAGACAGATACGTCTGGACTTTCACATGTGTCTGTTTTTGTGTCTGTTTGGCATGTATTTTGGCTTTTACATTACTTTTTCCATGCATATGTTCGTTCTCGCTAATGCGTATATGCGCTTTCGATGGACGGAACGAAATCTGATAATTTGCGTTAGTTCAGATAAGTTACGTTATTGGGATGGGCTTGTGTCTGATTCTGAGACCTGATTGCTGATGGTCCACCGCCTTATAAAACAGTTTCATTTCCGCTCCACTCACAGGACCATTTTTGCCTCATATTGCTATTGTTGAACATGTTTTGCGGCTATGTGGAGGAGTATGAGCGCCTTCAGCTCCAAGGCATTGCATGTATCACACACACATTCTAAGTGTCATTTGCTTACTGTTGAATCAGACATTAGAAGTGAGCCTATTTTAAATGTCTCTACAGCCTCACATTCCCAGCATTAGCAGGTCCCAGACCGTAGGGTGGTCCTCGAAGCAGAGGTCGCCCACCACCGAAGTAGGTTGTAATGTAAATATTTTGAGTATGTGTAAAATAAATCAACCTAAATCCATTGTCAATGTCCTTAGCATAATGACATATGGCCTCATGAGTTAGCTTGCAAACTAATAATCATTCCATCCACAGCTGTATTTGCAGAACAATAATTTTAATTTCTTTTTTTACAGACACCGCACGTGCGAGATCGGCACAAGTCAGTGCCGCGGTGTTTCGGTTGGTGGGCGAGATGCAGGAGCTGCGCGATTCGTTGGGGACCACAGATGAAGAATAACTATCTTGGGCCTGCCATTGCTTTGTATATAGTTTTATTGTTTTAAAATGTTTTTAACAACTGTTAATATTTTTAAAGTTTTTAAATTTTTTACAACAACCCAAAAAAAAATGTTGTACTTGCAAAGATTTGCAAACCTTTTAAAAAAAAATGAAGAATATCCAGACCGCGATGTGATTTAGGTAAGCATTAGGTGCGCAAATGGAAGAAGAGTGAAACCGCGATGTGATTTAGGTAAGCATTAGGTGCGATAAATGGAAGAATATACAGACCGCAATGTGATTTAGCTAAGCATTGTAGCAGAAGTGCGTGAACAAAATATGTAGACGAGCACATTAATGAGTTAATTTTGTTGTGCGCAGGCGTAAGGTCAGAAAGATTTCCGTCTGGAAACGTAAATCATTTGTTCTAGGCGACGTTGGAAAAAGGCTAAAACGAAAGCCTACGTTGTTTCATGAGTAACATAATCGGAAAATGAAAGCTGAAAAATGACATTCTTGTTGGCATACGAACGGACGAAGACTTTACTGAAGGCTTGCGATGCATGCTTAGAATCACTCGTACACTCATACGCGAGTGGGAAAAAGAAAACAGATCGACACAAAAACGAAAGTCTTTTTATGTCTCTCTGAATCAACCTTTATAAGACACATATGACCATACATTGTCCATACCTGGAATTTAGAGGAGCAGGCAGCGAGGCATAGCCCCCAAGAACCTAATATCCAGATAATATGCATATGCAGGCCCCCTTAAAAATTCAATGTGCAGAATCCCCTAAAGAATCCCATAGCAAGCAACATGCAGAACCCCCTAGAACCCCACAACAGGCAGCATACAGAACCCCCTGCTCCAAGAACCACATAAAAGGCAATGTGCAAAACCCTCCCTAGAACCCCACAACAGGCAGCATGCATAATCCCCCCCAAACACCATAACAGGCAGCATGCAGACCACGCCTTCAAGAATCCCATAACATGAACTGTGCAGAATCCCTTCCAAAATTCCTGAAACAGGCACCATGCAGAACCCTGCAAGAACTCCATAACAGACCATGTGCAGACCCCCCCCCCCCCAGAACCTCATAACAGACAGCGTGCAAAATCACCCCCCGAGAACCTCATAACAAGCAGTGTGCAAAATCCCCCCCCCCCCCCCAAAGAACTCCATAAAAGACAATGTACAGAATCTCCCCAATCACCTAAAAACAGGCAGTGTGGCAGAATCCCCAATTCTCCCTATAACAGGAAGTGTGCAGAATCCTCCACAATCACCAAATAACAGGCAGTGTGCTGAATCATTTCCTCCCCAATCACTCCAGTGTGCAGATTCTCCCCCAAGAACCCCACAACAGCCAACGTGCAGAACGTCCCAACAAATCCACAACAGGCCATATCCCCCCTCAAGAACCCAATAACATGCAACATGCAGACCTCCTAAGAACCCCATAACAGACATCATGCAGAATCCCACCAACCCTCCACCTCCCTACGGACAGTGGAGAACTGGTAGATGGGCAGCCGGGGTATCAGCGTGTATCACACAAGTGTATCATACACGTGACACAGCTGCATAGAATGGGGAGAGGCAAACGACAAAGCTCCATGCCCGCCTGCCAGTCCTTCTCACAACTCACTCACCTTCCCAGTTCTTCTCTCGCAGCTGATCATCCTCATGCAGCTCTGGCTCTGGCTGGCGGGTGAGCTTCAGTGAACTCTGCCCATACACAGGCCATGTCCACCTGCAGGAGTGCCAGTAAGGTAAATGGAATTTTCCTTTAAAAGCCCCACATTTGCTCCATAAGATGCACAGATACCCCCCTAATTTTTTGTGGGAAAGTGCGTCCTATGGAGTGTACCATATGATACTTTACTTGGCCTTTAAAGAACACCCATCACAAGAACAGCAGTACATGCCGCATTAACCATGTTAAACCTGAGAAATCTTACCTTTCTCCTCTGACCCCCTGGCAAATTGAGCGCTGCGAATTGGCAGCCAGTCAGAGTGCTCGATTTTGCTGTTGGACCGAGGAGGTAAAAATTCTCAGGTTTAAAAATGGGTGTTGTTCCAGACTAAGAGGCCCTTATTTAAGAAGGGATAGCGTCAGGTAGTGGCTGGTTAATGAGAGGTAGCGACAGGTAGCAACTGGTGCCGGACACGGCACGCAATTACACATTTATCAAGCAGAATCTGTTTAGCGACTGGGATAGCGCCATGTAGCGTCTAATTCATCATTTTCACAGCCTCAGCGAACAGCGCCAGCGTTCAGCCTTGCACAGCGCCAGGTATGACCTCTCGCTAACTGTCGCTCTCCCATATATTTCAATGGACGAAACTTTTCTTCTCTTTAAACGGGGTATTTTTTTTTCCAAAAAATCACAAATAATTCTGTGACCTCTTCTGGCATTGAAAAAGCAATTTTTCCACATTTTTTTGAGATTTTATATATTACTTCAGAAATGCCATTAAAGTGTTCATGTTACAATGTTGCTACAATGTAATTCCATATGTTTTCGCTTTGTTACTAGTGGATAGATGCAGAAAAACACACTTTAAACACTGCGCTCTGGGCTTCAAACAAGCATTTTTCAGCGCCAGAGATTAGTAAGGCTGTTTTTTTTCTGAATATGGTGTGAGTCGGTCGCTATGACCAGTCGCTAACATGCGCTCCCATACAGCGCTGTACTGGTCAAATAGCGACTCCTCACAATGTATTTAACATTACTGCACAGCGACTAAGTCGCTATAAACTAGCGACTCACGGCTGAGCACAGTGACTACTAGCGGGCGCTCTGAAAATGCCTGCTACAGACGCTCATCTGTCGCTACCTGGCGTTAGTGATGAATCAGCCTGTGTGTTCCCCAACCCTCTCCTCGAGGCATCAACAGTCCAGATTTTGCAGATTTCCACACAGATGCACAAGTGAAGTAATTTGTGCTCAGACAGCTATATTGTCAACTATACATTTCCACGATGCCAGCCACAGATTCTTTGGACATGAACAACAGCTTAAACTAAAGGCACAAGGCACAGAGCGCTCACCTCTGACGATATAGTAGTCCTTCATCTTGCATGATAGGAGTTAATTTCCTTCCTCGTGAGCTATGATATTAGGATTTAATAGAACGGTGTATTTTTCCTGTATCTTCCGGTGTAGTCATAATATAAAAACTATAATATAAGGTATAAACACTTAACGGGGTTTTATATTTATGTACATTTATTCTAATTTACGTATTGAAATCAAAGAGTCATACTTAATTAGTTATAATCTACTCGGTTTGGGTTTAGGTCCATCTGCCCTTAATGGTGGCTATCATGGAGTCAGTTTTCTCCAGTTCTATGACGCATTCGGCACTGCATTCAATGTTTGTCCTTAATGGCGTTCTCTGTGAAGGATGTCAGTTCCTGGCACATGACGCAGTGGACATTTGGACCAATGAAGCTCTGACACGTCACCTGTGCGAGCTGATTGGAGGAGGTTTTTTCCTCACGTACCACAATGCGGAAGTCAGTCTTTCACAGCATGCAGTGCCGGCGGAGTGCGCGCACACCGGACCGGGATACATACCATGGGATTCCATATAACATATATACAGGTATGTCATTCCGCTATTATCTCCCAGCTTTTCCTTCTCTCCTCCAATGCCTGGGTTTTGTCTCACATGAAATGCTTTATGTAATTATGTGTTATTGGCATGTGTATAAATGACGACTAGTTTAGTTGCCCCATTGTCATGATTAAGAGCTGGTGCTCGAAACGCGTCGACGTGGGGCCTGCTCTCCTGTGCTTTTTACCACTCCTTATGCTGTAATGGCTTTTAAATGCTTCAATTAAAGGATCGATGATTTTAAGCTTGTACTTCATGGCTGGCACTTCTTCATTTTGAACTACTATATTGTCAACTATGTGGAGATCTACAAAACATGACCTGTTGGGGCTCTCAAGGAGAGAGTTGGGGAACACTGCTTTAGGGATTAAACCGGGTATGCACAGGGGTCATTGGGAATGAGGATGCACCACTGTGCTGATTTATGTTAAAATTAGGGGTGATCCTCTTTAAGGAGCCCAGATAATATGACAACTTTGGAAAACATAAACCCCAGGGATTTGAGATTATTAAAGACCTATATAATATACGTCTGCTTGAAGAAGCATTTGTCCCTCAATGTACTTTAGGAAGTGGATTTGGGGGTGTTTATATCAAAATATACTTATTTGTTCTTGTTTATCCAATCTTTTGTTTATATATTGGTCAGCTGGAGCAAATAAGTTTTCCAATCAAGGTAAAGAAGATCTCCAGATTTTATTAATGAAATATCTTTGGTGATCAAACAGTAAATGAGACTACGAAAGGAGTATTAAAGCGGCTCTAACTCTGTGTTCCCCAACCCTCTCCTGGAGAGCCACCAACAGCTCAGGGTTTGCAGATCTCCACACAGATGCCAAGGTTCAGCAGAAGATTTATAGAGGCAGCTATGTGGAGATTCACAAAACATGACCTGACCTCAAGTGGCTCTTGAGGAGAGAGTTGGGAAACAGTGGTCTAACTCATCTTCCGAAACAAAACGTTGGCTCTAGTATAGTCTTTAAAGGGACAGTCCAGGCAATGGCAATAATAAGGGAGCAAGGAGCTCACCTGCTGAAGCCCATCCTTTCCTCTATTTACTGTAGCGCTCTGTAGATGCTGTAGCAGGTGTCCTGCTACTTTTGTTTTTTATTTTTTACTACCACAATTCAAATGGGGGCCATTCCTGGGAGCACTAAGGGGCATACACAGCCATGTAACCACAGGAATGGACATACACATTTTAGAACCCTACTACAGGATCTAAAGTGTACTGCAGGAAATGAAAGCGAACCAACAAAAAAAAATTACTTTAACCAGACCAACACAACAAACATGTTCATATGCATCCCACCCTAGGGTAATTTAGATTGCTGCACATAAAAATGATTTTACCTTTTTCTAACTTCTGCAGGGGCCAATTTTAAAAACAAGATGGCCGCTCATGCATTTGTAGGCCTTCTGAAAACAGAAAGTGCTGCTGGTCTTCCTGTTACTGTGCATTGTCTGTTATGTCAGTTGGGAGTGGAAGCTCCAAAATGGCCACCACCTTTTTCAACTGTGCCAGGCTGTTGGTCTGGTTTAAGGAGTGGCACATGATACAGGCTGTAGTCAGGCTTTTTGTTGCCTTATTATTTGTCCATTGCCAGGACTGTCCATTTAAAGGGACATTAGGCCTGATGCAGAGCCTCCTCGTTCAGCTATCCCGTACGTTTCCTGTTGGTTTTGGGCTGTGATCAGGGCATGAAAGGGTGCTCCGTTGCTTTTTGTGTGCGTGTGTGCGCTCAGGTGTTTCGGCATGCGCCTTTACGATTGTTGGCTCGCAAGAGGCAGGACTTGTCGTTGATTGGTCCGTTTTTTTTTAATGATTCAGAGCCTTGTTTTCCGATTGAAAGCAGACCGTTATAACGAGGGTGTGGGCGCTCAACTTACGGCCAGTGTTAGCAGCCGTATTTGTGCTCCGTGACTTTGGAATGCATTCTGCTGTGCGTGAGCATCAAAGGCGCCAGCTACGCGGCCTGGTTCTTTTGAGCATGGCAGAAACCAGGCTGCACCGAACACGTCTGGACATCGATGGCATGCATGACCTTGAGCTATTCGAGCTCACCCGCCTTAACCGTGTTTCTCTCCAGGACTTGTATAGGCAGCTGCGGCCATGGTTAGCCCCCACCACAAGGAAGGGGCATGCAATTGCAGGTATGACCAAATTGGTTGGCTGCCTGCAGTTTTTGGCAAACGGCTCGTTCCAGAGACTGGGTGCCTTCTCCATGGGGATGTCCCAGTCTACGCTGAGCCGCAGCCTTACCAAGTTTATGGATGGCATGGCTACCCTGACACCAAAATATATATTTTTCCCTGATACAGCGGAAGCCTGGAATGTGGTTAAGTTGGGCTTTTATAATATAGCCGACATGCCCAACCTCAAGAGGTGCCTGGGGAAGGTGAGTGATTTGATGCATAGAAGCCTAACCAAATCTGACATTCAGGAGGCCCAAACAGTCAATAATATCCTTGTGTTTTGGACCACAACAGCTTCACAGCACAAGGAGATGGTGGACCCAGGGAGGAGGCTGCGCCCAAGACGCCCTGTTGGCCCCAAGACATGTAAGTTTGTTCAATAGATCATACATATAGTTTAAGCTCCTGCCAAAAACAACTAAAACATGGTCCAAGACACATTAAGCAAATAACTTAGGGCAAAATTAACCCTAAAAATGGACCAAACAAAAACCCCTAGATAAGCACAAAATAGTTACAGGCAAAACTGATGATGTTTTTCATTCACAGATCAAAGACAAGGCCCACAATGAAGCCCAAGAAGAGCCTCCTGTGTGGATGTCCAAAATTTTAAGATTTTAAAAAAGTTTTCTAAATTTTTCTAAAAAAAGTTTCAGTAAAAAATCCAAACCAAAAAAAACGGTGTGGTGTGTTCTCTTTCCTGCCACTGTACGTTCTCACAACATAACCATACAGTTACATGTCCCAAAAGGTAATTATATGGAACAAGGAATAGGAAGAAGAAGAAAAAGAAGAAGGAGAAGAGATTAAGGTAAGCATTAAACACAGGGAAGAAGAAAAGGAAGAAGGAGAAGAGATTAAGGTAAGCATTAAACACAGGGAGGAGGAGGAGGAAGAAGAAGGATATTATTTTAAGGTAAGTTTTGGTGTTGGTAAAAGTGTCAGTTTGTTGTATGGGGAAAGCTTGAGGGAGGACTAGGGATGTGCGCTTGCGTGGACCCAGATTGACAACAGGAAATCCATGGAAATGTAAGTATACACGGAAAAACAGTCGGAATCAGGGTGAAAACGGAAAAAGATGGCAAGAAGCTACGTTTGGAAACGCATTAAAAAGGACCCATAAACGGATCGTCCGTGTGAACGGCAACGGAACCCACGACCACACGGAAAGCACCCGAGAGGGGAAAAAACAGTTCCCGAATGAAGACACATAAACGGATCAGTAACGGAGCTCTCCCGACGGCAGCTCTGAATCACATTTGAACCTCGAGACAAACGGAATGAAAACGGGACTTCAGAGAAACGGAACAAAATAAGGTCAGATCGGGGGAGGCTCTGTATCAGGCCTATTGTAAGAAAAGGGTTAAATCAGCCAGCTTTTTGCTCTCCCTGTGCTGGCTGTCAGGGGCTGCATCTTTCATCCAGCCATTATTCAGTCTACTTTATATTTCTCATTAACCCCCAGTGAACTTTGTCCACTCTGCCGAGCCTCTTCAGCAGCAGATGATGACCTAAAAAGAGTGTCCATTTAGAAGTCATTTTGCGTACCCTGAAAAATTAGTCCGTAGAGGGAAGCAAGTTCTATAGGGTTTATCATGGAAGTGCTGGTGAATTATACATGCCACCCCTAACAGCCAGCATGGAATGTCCCTTTAAGATGCAATATATGCAGGTATATGTAGGGAAAGAAGGGATAAGGCCACCTTTTAATGTTGTTACCAGCTGTGTTTAGCGAATCTAAGGTTATCTAGGCCCAAATGGTGCTGAAACAATCACAATGCTGATCAGGAACAGATGACAGAGGCAATAAAAGTGTTTTCCAACTGCTTTTGATCTTCATAGAAAACAGATGAATGGTAGTTTACACTTCATAGGTAGTAAGTAAATGCAGACCCTTCTTTTATTCTCTTGAGATGTGGCGCGCCCCGTCATTGGAAACAGAAGCTTGGGCTAGGGTCTGATCATCCATTTCCAAAAAAGGTGGCCATCTTTAGAGCAAAGAATCTTTCCTTGTCAACCTCCTTCTTTAGTTCCCAAGGATATTCCGTAAGCGATAAAAATAAAGAAACCCAATGATCCCATCATTCTCTCATTCTCCCCCCTCCTCTATCTTCTTAGATTTCTTATGACACTGCTTATATTTGCTTAGCTTAGAGCACAGTGTTTGAGGATTGATTTCTAACCATAAACCCATTAAAAACAACAAAATAGACAGATAAGCTGCAGAAAAAACATAAGATTGCAGGCTTTACAGTCCAAAAGTACACTGCTGAAGCCAATTGATGCCTACCAAATATTGACATGGAATGGATGCTTTCACATGTATTTTATGGAAACCCGGTGACCCTATTTTCACATGTGTCTTAAGTCAGAAAGTTCAAACCATTCCTTTCAGATAATTTATCAAACATGTACAAAGACCTGGTACGTGGTTGACCATGACAGATTTTTTTCTACCAGTTATCTGTCATTGTTTTGGGGTTGATTCAGCACGAGACGAACAAACCATGGTCATTTTTAGGAGAGAGAACTTCCATTTGCTGTCATTGTCTACCTTGGGGGTGGTTCAGGAGCATCAGGTAAAAACATCAGGTCCTTGAAAGTAGAGCACTTTGTTCTCCCAGTGCCCAATCGACCTCACTGGCTATATAGGGTGAGCCAAATCAACCCCTATTCTTGACCAGTATTCTACCATATTGGCTGTATATACCGGTTCGAGTACACCCACACATAGATCCCACTGTAGTCTATGGGGGAAAATCCTGATGTGTAGCCTGGACTCTAGAAATATTAAATACATCCTCCAGAAATGCACATGAACACCCCCAAAAGGCAGAAAGTTGGCTGTTTTAAATGCATGAACTGGACTGCACTGGAAAAAGCAATACCATGGACTATCGCATTCCAACAATTAGCCAGGCCCATGCTGGAGGCAGAGGACCATTGCCATTACCAATGTAGGGGATTTTTCAAGCAAAAGGTTTAAAAAAAAATAAGCAGCATCTTACTGCCAAGTGGTCCTCCAGAGCTGTGCCTCCTCTTAGCTCCGTGCCCTGAATGAGGAAATACACATCCTTATCTGCCCCTCCAGTGCCACCCTGCAGATGCAGGCCACCGATTCTATCTCAAGGAGCTAGTCCAGACCACACCCCTTCTGTATTTACTGCTTGAATGTCACTCTTAGAGCTGCCATTCAAGCCCAACTAATCCCTTCTGCCTTCCACCCCACCCAGCCCCCTCCTAGCAAGCACTCCCACTCTGCACCCTTTATACTGATTATTATGCAGCATCACAGCTCTAAGGGCCGCGCCTAAATGCTTCAGAAGAGAAATCATGGGGTAAAACTGTAAACCTTGATATCTCAGCCATTTCCTCTTCAAAATGGAAAATATTTACTTTAAACATTATTTCAGGTTTTATTGCTTATATTTCTGTTTATTATTACCATTTATATACTTAGATAGGTACCAGGTAGATACAATAAGACAGTTGGTCCCTATCTCTCTTTCTGGGGTGGCCTTTGTTCTCTTGCATGTGTTGGGGGAAGGAAGTGAAAAGACTGAGAAGTGTGGGGTGCCACAGATTGTTTGAGATCTTGAGGGGTCTGTGGGGGAGCCAGCTGTCTCTGTATACACAGTTGATCTCCTGAGAGGGATCACACTGTTAAGAAATATTTTTCCTTCACTTTATTTAAAACATCAATGACAATTCCAGCAGCATCAGCATTAGTAAAGCAGTTTTTGCATACAATGCACTGCACTAGTGACTGGGAGCTGACAGTCTATTGGTACCTTATGGTGTGTCTTCCAATGTCATGGTCCTGTTCCTCCTAGGTCTGACTGTGATTCTCCTTCAGAGCTTTCCTAGCTGCTTATGTCCCTCTGGTGTGTTTGCCTCTCATTGTCCACCTGTGTGATGTCATCACATGTCTCACTTCTTCCCTGTGGCTGACTGCTCATCCCCTAAAGCAGAAAGTGTCCGGTCTATATCACTTCTGTTTTCCCAGGCTGCATTGGGGTCTCTCTATGTGAGGTCATCTGTTAGAACCTCTGTTAACTCTATACTGTGTTTCTCCTGTGTTTGTTAGCTAGGTTATAATACAATCATTCACCACCCCATGAGTTAAAACTTCATCAATAAGGATCCTACCTCATACTGATACTACACATCGGTATATGTCAGCCCCATCAACGTGATGCAAGTTTGTAGGAGCAGATCAGGCTCAGCATCTACCTCTAGCCTATGGGTGGGCAAGAGGGGAGGATCCCGCAATAGTGGCCAATCACCAAAGGGAACACCTTTTTCTAACCACCTCCACCCTGGCTCTGGAGCCCAGTGCTGTACAAGTGGCTTGAAGTTGCAACGACAGCCCTCACCTTGTAAGACAATGCCATCTTCATTACCTTCATTCATTTTGGATCACCCTAGACCCCCCTGTCCTGCCTCCCTCCAAGCTTACCTTGCCCAGCCCAAGATTCCCGGCTATTCTCCCACTGCTTCAGGTGCTGTGCACAGAGCCGCATCCCCAGCTCTATTCATGTTCCCACCCAGCGCAGAGGATGCTGCTCTGTGCGGGCAACAGCAGCAGCGCTGGATCAAGGTAAATATTTTATTTTCAACTGTAAAACTGGCAGCACAGTCCTTCTTCAGCAGCAGGCACTAGAGCTTGTTTTTGGGGTAGGGCTTATTTTCAGGGAAACAGGGTAGCTGCTGTAGCTTATTCCCTACAGCTTAGCTACTGATTAGAAAGAGATGTTTAGTGGGGTCTGTGTGTGGTGACCAGGTTAGGGAAGCTGGGAGGCAGCTGTGGGTCACCGGCTTTTGGGGTGGCAGGCCGGAGCCTAGGTTCCGAGCAGATGTTAAAGTCCGTAGGCCCAGATGGTATGAGGGCCCTGTGTCGTGATGCCAGGAGGGTTTGGTGGCACCGGTTACCCTACCAACCGGGGGTCCCAGGAAAACCCTTGCTAGGTGTTGGGTAGCAAAAACAGGCAGAGGCCAGGTTAGGATCAACGGAACTTTTACTGGCAGTCTAGATGGTACAGTGACAGTGCAGATCAGGAGCGATCCTGTGGTGTGGGAGACTAGAGGACTTGCTGAGACTTATAGTGCCATTTAGGCTGAATAGCTTACTTGCAAGATTGAAGATGGGTTCTGTGACCTTGGAGATTAGAGCTGAATTGAAGACAGGCTCTGTGACCTGGAATATGAAAGATGATGCTGCAGATTTATCAGCGGACTTGGTAAGCATTAGTCTGGCCCCTTTCTCCACACTAGCTACATGAGACAAGCCAGCAGCACAAGCACAGAACTTCTTCCTTCAGAGATCACAGCTATTCTGACTAGAAAATGGAGGAGAGGGCAGGCTTAGGTGCTCAACAGTCCTGATAGGCTCACCACTTGTCACATGACCCTTCCCTAGCAAGTTAGTTACAGCAATAGGGAGTTATGAAGTTTATGGAACTGCACAATGTGAATGCATTAACTCTTTGAGTGCAAACTACATAAATTGTGTTATAACATGAAAACAGGATATAAAAGGTTATTATACAGGAACAGGGTATATATATATATATATATATATATATATATATATATATATATATACTGTATGAACACAGATATATTATACAATATTAGCTATGCAATATAACAGACCCCAAAGTCACAGGGACAGCCGAATGTCGAGGGGACACATATAGAACAGTATTGCAAATGCTGTACTGGGACATTGCATGTGCACACACATTTTTACCTGGATCACATTAATAGTATGGGAAGAAGAACAGAAAACATTAAGTTACCATGCAAAATGTGTATCCCGTCTTTCCATGTGATGTGGTCTTCTGTGTTCCCTTTCCTGTACTAGGGGGGGCCTGGCTCATTTTCTTTTGGACTGTTTCAGGTCTAACAACACACACACACACACACACACACACACACACACACACACACACACACACACACACACACACACTCTTACATTTGTTAATGGAACAGAAAACAGACCCTTCTCTTCATCCTTCTACTTGACTAGTCCCTCTACATCTTTGATAATGTGGGAGTCCAAAGCCATGCAACGTGGCACCAAGAAAACAGTCCCTTGCTATTTTGAAACTGATACGCTTAGGCCCATGCAGCCACACACCCTAAGAGCTGATGGAGCACAGGCACCTGCCATGAAAGGTTGTATGTGACAAAACAACTGGATGAAGTGTGGTGGAGGCCCCTGGACACAAAATCTGGTGGAGACCCCAGATACAGTATTTTTTTTTCCTTTAAAATAATAGTCCAGCCAAGTAACTGTTCGGTGGTTGTCTGGCACCCGCCTACTTACTGGAGCATCAGATTGAGTTCCTTGTGCCACCCTTGTGCAGGTGTGTCCTGCTCAGGAACTTCTGCTGTGCCATTCCAGGTGGGGGATGTAGTCGCTGGTCCAGCAGAAAACAGTTCCCTGCATTGAGCTGCCAGTGGCTGTGACTGACAGCTCAGCACCCCCCTATCACTGTAGCGTTGGTGATAGCGGCTTTGCTGCTCTTGACTCTCCGTCCTGCCCTGTGGTGGCTTTGGCTGCAGGTTTTGCATAAACAAAAAAAGTCTTGCCCATGCGTGAGTGGGTCAGAGATTGAACCTAAGCAACCTAAGAAACTCTGCCACTTTATCCCACTTTGAGAAAGGGACAAAATGATCATTTCTGATATAGTTCTATTGTTGATGTTATTAGCCTGACCGATATTCCACTGACCCAAAACAATATTTCACTCTTGTCAAAAGGCCTTTCATTTTCTCTTGTGGAAGGCAGAATGAATTTGACCTGTATAAGGATATTTGGCTTGATGCAGAGCCTCCCCGTTCAGTTCTCCCGTGCGTTTTCCCGTTGGTTTTGGGCTTTGATCGGGTCAGGAAAGGGTGCTACGTTGATTTTAGTGTGCGTTTCTGCGCTCAGGTGTGCACTCAGCCGCCTATCCGATTGTCGGCTCGCACGAGGCTGTTTCCTGGCAAAACGGACGCCTCGTTCATTGTTCCATTTTTTTCAGTGATGCAGAGCCTTGTTTTCCGATTGAAATCAGCCTAATGAAACGGGGCCGCCGAGCCTTCACTTACGGCAAGTCAGAGCAGCCGTATTTGCACTCGGGCAATAATATGCAGTCCTGTTGGAGCACATCAGCGGCGCCAGCTCCGCAGTCTTGTCCTGCTGAGTATGGCAGAAACCAGGCTGCACCTATTTGAGCTCACCCGCCTTACTGGGTATGTGTATGAAACTTGTATTGGTTGCCCACCCTGTCTGACTTTGTTTTTTCCCTTAACACACTATTTGGTAATTTTTTTGTTAGTATCTTTTTAGCCTAATTTTTAAACTTTAAATTAAATGGATTAAGTGATAGAACCCTATTGCGTCATGTTCTTGCCCTCTTATGTAAGTAGTATTCCCCAGACTTTTTTAATGAGTGTACAGGTTGGATGTGCATGTAGGCTCATTACAAATGTCCTTTCCTCCAACCCTACCCCGCTCACCTATTTGTCCCTCTTTTCTATTGTTGCAATGCACACCTTTTTTTATTTTTATTTTGTTTGTTTTTTTTTTTTTTGTTTTTAGGCAGGAGACTCTGGCTATCCTTTGCTCCCCTGGCTGCTGACCCCAATCCTGCACCCATCTTCACAGGCAGAGGAGCCCTACAATACTGCCCCCAGGAGGACTCACTCTGTGGTGGAGCGAGCCTTTGGTCTCTTGAAGATGAGGTTCCGTTGTCTGTATCAGACTGGTGGGGCACTACAATATACGCCTGCAAAGGTCATTAAGCTAATCATGGCTTGTTCCGCTTTAAGAGAGGGAGTCTGCCATTTCTGATTAAAGTCTTATTAAAAAGGGTTTCACACAGTGGGGCATCCCGATCTGGGATTTCCAGGGGGAAGACCAGTGGCCGTTCTGGGTTTTGTTCTGCTTTATGTGAGGGAACCTGTGTTACTTTAATAATAATGTAAAGGAGGTGGGTTATTCCATCCTAACCTGATTTGGTCATGATGTTTTAAAGCAGGCCAAAACCCATGTAACCCAGCCCTTTGGAGTGTGAAGGAATCCAGGGCTGGGTTACAGGCATCATGTCTCTGGGGCATTACAATTTGGGATGTCCTGCACGTCACTGCGGGGGAACGTCAGAGCTATACCAGGAGCTATGCCATCTTTACACAGGAGCAGGACGACATCATCATGGATGTGAGTATGCGAGCGTGCGTTTATGTGCGCGCACACATTCCTTATAATAAAAAAAAAACAAAGCGCAAGAATAGTCTGAAACAACTTAGTTTGTCACGTTAAATACAAGCCCACCTTAGTTTAACCCATGTACGCAGCTACAAACTAGGCTACATGCAGATAGAAGAACTAGGGCAATGTGAGGCAGCAAAAGGTTAATAAAGTGACTTTAGCTAGGCCAGGAAACTTGTTAATGTATTTTGTGGATTAATGGTGGGTCCTTGTATCTTTTTTTTTACAGATGATGCTGCAGAATCGTTTTTTTAGAGTTTGGGCTTTTCATTAAAGCACGCTGAAGGTCCGGTTTAAAAAGGGCCCCAAAAAAACAACGCCCAACCAAACCATAAAAACAATGCTAAACTAAGGTTGTTTTTCATTCACAGATCAAAGAAAAACACAGCCACAAGACCCCGAGGCCGAATTTTTAACATGTTTAATTCAAATTTAAATTGTTTTTTACTTTTGTTTTATCAAAAAAATAATCTCAAAACCACAAAAGCAAAAAAACAAGTTTCATTTAAAAAAACATAAACAGATTTTGTGAGTTGTCTTTCCTGCAAATGTACAATCACACAACATCATCACACATTTACATGACACAAAAGGTTTAGATATGGGAAAAAAAATCAGAAAAACTCCAAACCAATTACGGTAAACATTAAAGGCAAGGAAGAAGGAACACCAAAGAGATTAAGGTATGCATTAATGGCAAGAAAGAAGGAACGCCCAAAAATAAATTTGACAATATATATATGTGTCAAATTGGCAGTTGGTGCCATATGCATATTCCAATGGAGGTTTAGGGATGTGCGCTTGCGTGTAGCCAGATTGGCAACTGAAGAGCCATGGAGATGTAAGTATACTTGGAAAAAACACCAAAATGGAAGGTCAAATACGACGGAAACCAAGCAGGTACGTTCAAAAAGGCAGGAAAAATCAGGGAAAAACGGGCCGCCCGTGTGAACGTGAACGGGAGCCCCGATCAAATTGAAGGCACCCGAGAGAGCAAAAAAAGCTTTCCGAGTAAAGTGAAATTGACGGATCAGTTAGGGAGCCATTCCGACGGAGGCTCTGCATCACATTTGAGCCCACGATTCAAACGGGAGCCCCGGACAATCGGAAGGTTTTAAGGGCAGTTCAGAGGAGGCTCTGCATCAGGCCCATTGTCCTGTTTTTGCGGAAGGTCCTCTTTAGGGGTTTGTATTCAAACAGCAGCATTGCGGCACATGCAGAGAGTGATGTGGTATTGGATGTTCCAGCGGTTTCCAGCTGTGATATACCTCTAGGTTCTCTTGGTGGTGTGGCTGCTGTAACGTCAGATGGTCTTTCTCTGTCAGACTTTCAGACTTTGTTGACCCTGCCACCACAGCCCCCCTGAACAAAAAATACAACCCCCGGATTTGAACATGTTACAGGTTCCCTAAAAAAGTTGCCAATTTAAAGCCATATGGGTGTCACGGGGATTAGAGAGGTGTCATTGATAGAGAAACGCTCTATTTTGTGCCGATCTATGAAGTCCTTGTCTGTGGCCAAGTAAGGCTAGAGCTGGCCAGTGGGGTTACGGACAGCAAATACCATATTACATTGGTAATCACAATTGCATTCTCTAAACTGGAATATGATTTGACTGAACTTTGGTTTTACCATGATCTTGAAGTGGACCAAAACCCAGGATTTTGGTCACTGCCCCCAGGGCACCCATGCGTGAGCATGGCGTGTGCCTGCGCCAGGCATTTGTGAATGGCCAGCGTGGGACTACTTCCTGTTAAAGGGTAGCGGGGGATGCGGCCACCAGCGTGCTCAGATCAGCTTGCATTAGATGAGCTCCTGGAATAAGGGGCTCGAACACGCTGATTGGATGAGCTGCTGTGCATGCACCGTAGGACCGGGGAGAGGTGAATTTGTTCAGGTGACCTGGGGGGGGGGGGTTCACACAGCGTGACACCCCTGATTGGAGTGCCCTGGGGGCAGTGACCAAAACCCAAGATAGTCAAAATCCTGGGTTTTCCAGCGGGACACCCCCAGTCGGGTGGGGGGGAGCAAGTATGTCTGCCCTGGAGTCTCATAAACTTCAGGGTGGGGTTTGGTCCTCTTTAAATGGACATTCCAGGCTAAATTTTCTATTAGTTTGCCTTCTGCTGGCTGTGAGGAGCTGCATCCTTCAGTTAGCCAATTTTATATTTCTTGAAAAGTCCTAGTAAACTCTTTCCCTTCTGCATGTATGAGCCATTGTTCTACTGCTGTCTTGTCTTGTAAAAGTCCCTGTGAAGTTTAATTCATTTTGGGGACTGTGTATGATGAGTCAGCAGAAGGGGACAATAGGTGATAGGCCAGCAAGAGACAAGCAGAACGCAGGCTAATTTAACCCTTTAGAAATTCCAGGTCCAGCCGCACTCTTACCCTTGTGTCAGGCGGGTGCACGGTTCGCGGAGACACCGCAAATACCAGTACGTTTGTACTTTTGTACACGCGGTGGGTCCTGATGAAGGGGGCCCCCGTGCACCCCGAAACGTCGACTCGCCACCACTGCTGTACTTGACTCATGTTATAGCAATACAACTTTCTGCAAGAATTTATCTGGAGTGCTGGTTCTTTACAAACGTACTAATTTAACCCTTTATCTGTTATGTTCCAGCTGTCTGCACACTCTGTATTTCACATCCTGACCTATAATCTAGACCTATAATATGCAATGCTGCAACCGAACTCAAACCTGAACTGAAACACCCACTGGTACCAGCCAGTGCCCAGAGGGCCCTGTAGTTTGCCCCCCACAATCTCCAATCAGGCCCTTGCTGACATTACAATGACCTGCACTGGACTAACAGTTGATTTCTATTGAGTTTCCTATGGAAGCAGCTTGAAGAGGAAATGTGGAGGAGGCAGTATGTGGATGAGATTTAATTTCAGAGTAAATAAATAGTTTAGCAACGATTCACACAGATAAATTATGCAGCGATCACCGTCCTGTTTACCAGTAATGAGTGCCTAACATCTGTCGTTACGCTAATTAGTAACATTAAGCATGCTCGCCCCCTCAAG
Source organism: Gastrophryne carolinensis (assembly GCA_027917425.1). NCBI lineage: Eukaryota > Metazoa > Chordata > Amphibia > Anura > Microhylidae > Gastrophryne > Gastrophryne carolinensis. The sequence goes on along the minus strand of CM051235.1, from coordinate 238,342,970 downwards.
GGAGTCAATTCATGGAAAGCACCAGGAGAGGTACAGGGAAACCGGCTTCTTGGTTACTGACTTTGATCAGGTATTAAAGTAAAACAAAATCCGGGAATTTGACTTTCCCAGGTTTTGTTCCGAATCGGGATGCCCCGATGCGTGAAACCTCCGAGTTCACCCATAAAAACTCACCTTTTCAAGCTCCAATGGCACATTGCCTATCGTCCAATAAAAGCCGACTGCTGTGCCTACGATATTCAGCAGGTGGCTCTCATTGACTTGAATGGGAAGCGTTGGAACCCAGTCCCTATCTGAATGGCTGGGGTGGGAGCGCGTGCACAACGCTAGGGATGCCTCAGCACGCTCCCCATTCAAAACAATCAGAGCCATCTACCGAATGGCGTAGTCACAGCAGGCGGCTCTTATTGGACGATAGCCATTGTGCAGTTGGAGTGTCATGTCCCACGACTTACATTTCATTCTACCCGGGGTAATAGTTTAATATATTGTTTGTTGAATAGGCTGAACAGTGTGCCTTAAATTCCCCTTGTCCCCTCCAGGCTCCGTTAGTCTTGCTCTGATGCAAATAACTCCTCCCTTCTTCCTCTCTCTTTCTGCCATTTCTACTCTGACATCCAAGCAGTGCACACCTGCTGCTACCTTCTTCAGCTATAGTTCTTTTACCTGTTGTTGCTGTATGGATTACACCACAAGTTTTCCAGCTGTTTTGAACGTACATGTCTGCTGTATCAAGATTCTGTACTGAAATAAATCTTTTGAAAACGTATCACGTGATCTAACCAACAATAGAGTAAGCTATCTGCCGAGCCCTATGGAGTGAAGAAAACATCCAGCACAGACACACACAAGGAACGTGGAGCTGTCTACAAGATTCCATTTGCTGCCATCTGGTGAGTCAGAATATGGAGCGTGGAAAGGTTTTTATGGGTGAATTTGGGGGTTTCACACACCAAGGCATCCCGAAAAAAGCCAGTGGCCGACCCTGGAGTCTTTTAGATTCCAGTGGATATTGTTCCACTTTAAAGTCCCTGGCTGGCCAAAAATTTAAAAAAATAAAACAGGTACTCACCTTCTGTCCCCCGCAGTAGCCAGCATGGTGTCCATTGCAAAGAAACATACCAGTGTTTGAGAACTCTCCCGGCAGCATCCGGGCACACGGCTGCAATATACAGAGGAAGAGCTCAGAGACCTCCGGCTAATCTCAAGTCATGATGCCTAAAGGGTGGGTGGGGCATGCAATAGCCCCAGGAGCCACAGTGGTTACTTTAGCAGGAAGTCTGCTTTAAAGTGGCTTAACCCATCATAAAACGAAAAATAAAAATGTTTGGGCTCAGGTTTGAGTTGTTTAGGAGCTGTGTTGCACATCCCTGACAGCCTTTTTGCCTTCAGCATGCAGCATGTTCAGCCATATTGCTCTGTACAATAGAGGCTCAGTGGGTTTGCCTTTTGAAAAAGTTGAAAAATCTAACTGTACATCACATCAAATGTGTGAAAAAGATGAGAGCGGTGTTATGAATCATTTCTTTTAACAATCAAAAATAGGCAGAAACATTGAATTAGTGGCCTGCGCCATGTGCCGTGTCATGTGTACCCATCTAAGAGAGGCTGACAACTGTACCTCCCATCCATTATGCACACAGTGCATCTGAGAAATACACTTCAACCCTCATTTACAATGCGGTGCACGTGTGGCTACACGCTACCGCGATTTACTCAGTAGCAGCAGAGAGGCAGTGCGGGACAGCAGGTGGAATAAAACAATGTGTACTGATATTTATTCATGCTTTGCTCACATGGCTTATTTTAATAAAAAGACATGTCCTCATTAATTTCTGGTGCTATTCAGAAATAGGAATAAACAACACATTGTTCCCACAGGAGGGTTACTGCCGGAAAGTGGAACAATAATTCTTCATGTTGTTTACTGCCTGGGTTTCGGGTTTTAAAAGAGGAGCCATTGTTTCCTGTATTATGACTGATTCAACTGTGTGGGTACATGTCTTGGCACTACACATGTTTGCAGTGCACCTGTTGGCAAAGGAGGCAGCCAAATAAAGGGCACATGCAGTCCCTGTCCAGACACTACCTTGGTGAGCAAGGTAAAACAAGCCATTTCAAAGCACCCCAAGGTGTCCCAATTAGTGTCAAGGTTGACACCCGGTGAGGCCTGCAAAGATAGACTGGTTAATAGGGCCTCAAAGGCTGGCACCTGCCTGAGATCTCACAGGCATACGTTTCATTATGCATTCACTAGAAATGAATAATAGTTCAATGTGCTGGTTTTAAGACTTAAAGTGGACCAAAGCCCACCCTGGATTCTATGAGACTCCAGGGCAGGCATACTTGGCATAGAGATTCGGGATGCCCCCCCCAGGTCGCCCAGCAAACTCGCCTGCGCTGCTCCTTGCTATACCTTTAACATGGTGCACGCTCGCACCAGGCATTTGTGAATGGCTGGTGCGGGCACACTCCCTGTTATAGGGTAGCGGGGATGCAGCTGCCGGTGCACTCAGGTCCGTTTGTCAGCTGGAGCCAAGTCTTAGACAATCCTTAGACGGATCCGAGCATGCTGATTGGACAGGAGGCCGAGCATGAGCCATAGGACCAGGGAGAGGTGAGTTAGTTTGGGCGACCTGGGTGGTTTCACACAGCGGGGCATCCCCGAGGCCAATGACCAAAACCTAGGATAGTCAAAATCCTGGGTTTTGGTCCACTTTAAACTTATCAGGAGAGACTTAAAGTGGAACATCGGACTTACCTTTACTTAGCTTTTGGATGTCGCCGCTGCTTGCTGCAGCGACATCCGGCTGCTTCAGGGCCCGATCCTCACCCCGCCAGCCCTAACTGACCTCAATATCCCACGGCGATCTCGCAGCTCAGCAAAGTCTCATAGGATTTTGGGTGGCCGGCTCCATTTCTTCCCATTCATGGGCACTGCGCCGGCGCCAGATCGGGTTTTAACTTACCCCCATGTTCCTCTTTAAAGGAGGTCATTGTAAATAAATGGCCCAATAATAAAAAATCGATATAAATATACTGACAGGAGGAGGCGTCGAGGAAATCAGGGAGGGGACAGGGTCTGTCTCCTCTAATACATTTAGAAACTTGTTACCCCCGGATTTCATTCCTACCAGAAGAGAATAAATCACAAGCTTGGCGGGAGTTTTATTCCATTGGGTGTATAAGTGACCCCTCCTCTCATTAGCCGATGTGTTTATATGGATTTTTCACAATACACTTTCTTTAAAAAACATATTTTGTACAGTCTGAAGGAAAGAAGGGAGAGGGGGGACAAGATATAGACCTTTAAATATGTGAAAAGATGAAATAAGGTTCAAGAGGGAGGTGTTTTTATGAAGAAACTTAAAGTGGGCCTACACCCTCCAGCAGAGGGTGTTGGTGGGTGCCGTTGCCGCCGCTAAATGACAGGTTGGGGGGCATCCAGAGTGTTGATGCCACCCACACATAAATCCAGCACTGCGATTGGCTGTCTATCGCTCACAAAGGCAGTGATGCTCTACTCGACAAATATCCTGAGTGACGTGCAGTCAATCGCAATGGGGGACCGATTGAAAGGTAAGATTTACGAGCATTCAGGGGGTTATGTGTGGGGGAGCTCTAGCATTCTGGATGCCTGTCATTTAGCGGTGGCCCTGGCAGCCACCAAAACCCTTGCTGCAAAGGTTGGTAGTTAAAATATTGACAGTAAGCGAACTTAAACATGGCTGGGATAGGCAAACATCTATCCTAAAAGAGAACCCTAAGAGAACATACCCACATATGGGCAGGCTAGATGGAGCATAAGGTCTCCTTCTGCCGTCATTCTATGTTTCTATGAAAGACTTGTACACACAAAAATACAGCAACTGATATGGAGAAGATTTGCAAAATGTGGGAACAGACAACACCTAAGCAAGAAGCTATGATGTTCAGTTACAAAAGCTAGGGGGCAAGACATGGTATTGTAGAAGAGAGAGAAGGAGGGTATGGGCAAATGAAAGAGAAGAACAGAATGTATAAAAGAGAGAGAATAGGGGGATGTGCACACAGAGAGAATGAGAGGATGGGCAAAAGAGAGAGAGTGTGGAAGAGAATGTGGAAAGGGGAGGGAATGTGGAAAAGAGGAAGATTTAAAGGAGGCAAAAATAAAGGAAGATGAAGGTAAGGTACAAAATATGTAAAAAAGTATGAGTGTCTCAAAAGAGCAAATGTGAAAAAAAGACAGCAAGACGAGAAAAAAAGACAATTGATTAATGGGGAAGATAAGGAAGAGAGAAAGATTGGAGTCATGCTGGAGTCATGCTAATCAAAAGCTTTATTTCCTAGCCCATGTGGCAAAACATTAAAAGCTGTACAGGCTGGGAACAGAGGGAAGAGTAAAACACGCCAGAATATCAAACCAAATCCCAGACAAAAGAGCAGTCTCCAGCAAAGTCAGGGATCCAGATAGTAAAGCAGTCGGGTCTGGTACCAAGGGAAATGGGTTAGTTTAAATTCAAAGTTTAGACAAGGAGAAGCCTAGGTGGCAAAAGTGCACAAGTAAGGCCAGGGAATAGAAAACAGGGCATCACTTGCTGAAATATCACATCCAATTATAGTTCTGAAGGGCAGATTTAAAAGGTTCTATTTTCTTACATCAACCATCAGCTTGGTATCAGTTCAAGGGAGCTGGCCATACACAAGGGTTGGTTCATGTAGCAAAATATCAAAAGCCAGATAGGCCAAGGACAGAAAGCAGGGTGTAACATGCCAACATGTCACACCAAATAACACAACAGAGCAATTTCCAGAAGAGACAGGGTCTCAAACTGTAAACCTATCAGGCCAAGTGTCAATAAGAAAGGTGAGCAAATTTAAATTTTAAATAGTTCAGGCAAGGGTTGGTCCACGTGGCAACAGTTCAAAATCCAGACAGTCCAGGGGACATAAAAGAGGGTATCACAGGTTAAATGATCACAATACTCCGGTCATGCTAGAAGGTTTCAGAGATTGCACCAAGGTAGTACTAATGACATTTGGCTTACTTTGGAGGTAATTTGGAAAAAATGCAGGGTAGTTCCCGAATGAGAGGTACACAGTTATCTCTAGAAAGTTTCTGGTAAAGTGTGGGTGCCTAAAGAATTTAGCACCTGTTTAAAGGGTAATAATATTGCTATGTTGTAGCCAAGGTTGGCACCCACAAACAGTAGAACAAAAAAAACTCCCAATGCATATTTACCATTTATGATCATCTTTTTCATATAAGGAACCACCTGTCCACCTTTTTGTAACTACAGTAACTCAACTGAAATCATAAGCAACATGCAAAGAAGTCTGCAACTGCAAAGCTGAGCCCTTTTGCTCAGTCTTTTCATTCGTTGTTTGATGTTAAACTTAATATACAAGTTCCTAACTATGCTAATCATAATAACCCCAGAATGTTCCCTCTCACATTATGGCATAGTCAGCATAGTCATACTATCTCTTGGTCATCCTTTTTCTGGAAAAAATGAGTCCTATCATGAGGAACCTGCTTATTTGTTTACATCTAAGGACTGGTCCACCAGACTATAAAATCTGTCAACTGACACTAGATCTGCTGACAGTGAAGGGTTTGGTTGGGTTTTATTGCCTACTCCGTCTTCCTCATCTGTTTGAAAATGATCACAGCAATCATTTTCAGGGGCGAAGCTAGGGGGGAAAGGGGGGGCACTTGCCCCGGGTGCAGCAGGTCAGGGGGGCGCCAAAGAGGAGGCCTGAGCGCAGGTGGGGGTGTCATTTTGAATCTTTGCCCCGGGTGCCAGAAAGCCTAGCTACTCCTCTGCTGGAAGATGCTATTTATTTCAGTATGGCCACAAAAGAAGCTAGATGTAGGACCTAACTTGGTCTGGATGTTCAGAGGTATGAACAGGGGTTCCCCAGCAGCTTTCCCAAATGCTAGACACACCAGAATCAAAATAACTTAAGTATTTAATCGGTAAAGGGTTGTAATAAAGAATTAGGAAAAGGTCTCCTTGCTGAGAAGCTGCCTGTCCAGGCAGCAGAACTAGGCCTAACTAGGAGGAGTCATGGAGTCAAGGCAATGGATATAGTCCAAATAACACAGGTTAACTCATTGAAGAACTAGGGTGGAAAATACTTCCTTGTACCATTACCCATCTGCTGCAGGGGACAAAAGGTCAATACCCTTTAGTTTTTTTATTTAGGTGGTCAATCTGTGCTCATTAAAGCACTTTCACCCACCTGCCCAAGTGCAGTCAATTCCCTCCTAATTTGGAAAGGCAAAATCTCAGAAAAGCGGACCAAAACCCACATTTGTAACTAGCATTCCATGAATTGCTCATCCCATTAAGAGTTCCTTTTGGCAATTTTTGCTTCTCCTGCTTCATTTTTCTCCCAGCCTGTTTGAGCTGTAAGGCTCCGCCTCCTCAAGCCATTGTCACTGTTGTGTTTGTCAATTATGTAATTGCCGTACCTGTGCAATGACTGATCACCTGCCATCAAACTGAGAGAGCCAGCAAAAAATATCCAGGATAATTTGGTAAGCAAAAATATCCATTTCCAGTTCTACACCCTAAGAACAGTGCATCTGCAGAGGCTTTGGCCAAATGTATTTCACAGGTTTAGTGGGTTTCTGTCCACTTTAATAAGAGGTTAATTGCCCATGTGATAGGCAACTTGCAGATGGATCTGTGCAATTCCACAAAGGAATGTGCTTCATTTTATATTGCACTATAAGCTTCCATTGACCTCTTTTCTTTCAATGAATCCATTCCTATTTTTGCTGCATGTACTTGACATTGAGCAAGAACATTGTGTCTGGGAGAATTGCAAGAGGCTTTCATTGCTTTTTGCTGCTATCAGAAAGCAATCACCCATTCCAGAGAAGCAAGATGAAAAGAAGCCTATTGTAAGTACTAATGTCATAGACGTGACTTCTACCTGAAGTTTCCCAGAACTAAAATAAAGTTCAACTCAGTGGTTTTAGAAGTGATATTGTAGTAAGGAGCTGCAGGAGAGTAGCTAGGCTTTCTTGCACCCAGGGAAAAAATTCAAAATGGCGCCTGCCATCTGTGCTCAGGCCCCCCCAGCTGTGTCTGGGTGGAGGTAGGGTGAAGGGGCAGAGATCGAGCTTAAAGGTAGGCCTGGGAGACCAGGACTTGGTCACTTTCTGGGGGGAGGTCAATTTACATGCGTGCTGGAGGTCCCGGAAGGTGGACGAATGGACAGTGCTTTGGGAAAGTAGGCTGTGTGATCATAGGTGCTCCATTGTTAGTTAGATCATGTGACTCGACATTCCATGACAGAGTCTTTAAAGCTAAACTTCTTTTTTGTAAGGTTTTTGGTGTTCTGCCTTATGGTTTGCTTATTTGCAATGTAAAATAAACATTTGTGTTAGGATTGTTCTCCCATATCTGTGATTTACTTATCAGCATGCTGTTTCCATGATTCTCACATTCCTGAGACTGTTTTGCTACAGTGGGAGTGGTTTTCATGGCCTTGAGTAAAAAACATGGACTATAAGTCCCACAATTCTTCCAATGTAACAGGTGAACTCAGCTTTGGCTAAGTCTAAGCAGCCTCGATCACCTTGACAAAGTCATAGACGAAACGGCCGTCGGTGAACCGATTATCTATTGATTTTACAAAAGCTTTTCAAAGACTTAAATCAGGCTAGAACTTTGCTACTTTCCAGCCGCCTTTGCAGCTTCAATTTTAAACCCAGCCGTGAACCGGCTCTCCTCTGCGTCTGCCTGCCCGCCGCCTTACCTACGGTCGCCAGCTCCGATCTGACTACCCAAGGCAGCCAGACCAACGTCCCCTACACTTCTCCAGCCCAGAGGAAACCTCAGCACTGCTCCTGCCTGCCCAACTCTGCAATAACCGGTTTTTTCACCTGCGCCCTCTGCACTACAACTAATACCACAGCTCATCCAGGCTGTGGTAGTGAGTAGAGATGAGCGAACTTTTGAAAAGTTCGATTCGGCCGATTCGCCGAATTTCACAAAGAAATTCGGGTTCGGCCGAATCAAACTTTTACGAAGTTCCCCATCATAAATGCCGGCATGGTGGGAGCGGGCCGGCCGGTTCCGCTGTCAGCGGGCCGGTAGAGCCGGCCGGCCCGCTCCCACCATGCCGGCATTTAAAAAAAAAAAAAAAAAAAAAGCATTTTTGCCGGCATGGTGGGAGCGGGCCGGCCATGCCGGCATTTAAAAAAAAAGCAAACACTTACCTGCAGGTCCGGAGCGTGGAGGCCGGCGCCGCTCTCAGCTGTCATCTGATGATGCGCCCTCAGATGACAGCTGAGAGCGGCGCCGGCCTCCACGCTCCGGACCTGCAGGTAAGTGTTTGCTTTTTTTTTAAATGCCGGCATGGTGGGAGCGGGCCGGCCGGTTCCGCTGACAGCGGAGCGGGCCGGACGGTTCCGCTGACATTGGAGCCGGCCGGCCCGCTCCCACCATGCCGGCAAAAATGCTTTTTTTTTTTTTGTTTTTTAAATGCCGGCATGGTGGGAGTGGGCCGGCCGGCTTACCGGCTCCGCTCCCACCATGCCGGCATTTTTTTTTTTAATTTCAGGAAAAATTCAATCGGCACGAACCACAAAATATTCGGGTTCGTGCCGAATCGAATATTTCCTGAAATTCGGAGCGAATTCCGGTTCGTCCGAACCGGTTCGCTCATCTCTAGTAGTGAGTAACTATCACCGAGCATCAACTGTACTATTTTTCCTAGCAATTTTGATCAACTTTCAGCATTTCATTGCATTTCATACAATTTCCTTTAATTTGTTTACCATTATTAAAAGGATATAAGTAAAACCACAGCCAATCCAGGCTGTGGCGGGGAATAAAAAACACCGAGCATATACTGTACTAATTGTTGCATCAATTTTATTCAACTTACCGAAACTGTAAGTCATACAATCTCCTTATATTAGTTTTACCTTTAATGATAAGTTTTCACATTTCCCCCACAACGGTTACAAGCCTCACAACACATCTAAAATCAGAACATTAAAGCAGACCTCAACTAATTACTCTGCACTAAGCACCAGAACCCTGATGACATAATCATCTGCATCCATCCAAAACAATCATCTACCTCAACTTACACCGCCTACCTGGACCTCAGGAACACCGCTTATTTCATTTCAGCGCCGACCCACAACCTCTAAACCATCTAGGTTCCACCAATCACATTGCTCCAACCCGCTAGAAACTCAACTCACCCTGAACAAGGAATCATACACCACAAACCAGCTCAAAGAACTCAGAATACAGGGCCAATAGTGTAATCAACACTGACCAATCTGTATAACGCTACCTGAGAGGAGAAATCCCTCAGACAGCAAGATTAAAAATTCCAACAATTTTTGAGGCCTAATTAGTCAGAGGCAATGATACCTAGTTGTTTCTGATTTAATTAATAACACCCCCTCAAACAAAACTTCACTTTGGTAATACTATTACATTTGTTTATTCATACTTTTATGTATATACACTAACCTATTTTTCCTCACAGGATTGCGGAGAACATTAACCCTTTATTTACTCTCCCTTTTAACTTGCCTTTTTATCCACAGCGCACCTACACTAATCTCTTCTCCACCTAGGTCCACACCTAAGTTACAACAGATTTAACCCATCTACATTTTTCCCTCAAGTAGGAGCTGCTCAAATTATCTAATTGCGCTTTCCTCAATCCAACTCCTGCAAATTAAGCAGCCTAATGCCCTATCCAGCTGAGAACTTGGCCATTAACCATTGCTACTGGAACACAAGACTGTGATCCTTCCAAACTGAAGAAGTAAAATTTTAGCAGAATGGGAATCGCTTACTTATTATTCTTTCCCTCACCGGGCTGCAACTCTGTTCAGGACACCAGGATACGAGAGCTGCCATCTTGCCTCAGAAGTATCACATGCTGAGGAGAGAGGGGGCAAAAGGGGTGGGTTATAGCTGTGCTTTGCACAGACAGAACAGAGATGGGTCAGGAAAAGGTCAGCAATCCAACAAAGTCAGAAGACACTTCCTGTCTGCAGGCACCCTGAGACTCTATGGGCTGCCATCTTGGATGTTTAAAAGTTTAGAAAAGGCAGAATGTGCAGGTCAGATGATTTTTAGTGTGAGCAATCTATATATACGTGGTGGGGGAAACATACAAGATAGATTCTTATTTAGACAGTCCTGTTTAATAAATAAGAAAAGTCATAGAAAGCTGATATCAGCGTGTTTCCTCCCCAAGGACCCCTCAATCTTCGGTGTTCGAAATACCAGAGCAACAACTGAAGCTAAACAAGACATTTCCACCCTGGTATAAGGGTACAGGGCAGGTGAGTGGGGTAACTTGGTGCATGAGAACAGTATGTAATATTTGGAACAGGGTGGCCAAGCTGGGAAAGGCGCTTGGTGCTGAGCATACCTGGTCGCCGCATACCCCCCTCTGGAATAATCCTAGGTTGGTGGAACTAAATGTCATGGCGGACACACGATTTTGAGGGAGGAGAGGGGACAGGCCCTGGGACTACTGTATGGCTCAGGCAATCTTATGTCCTTTGAATAGTTGCGGGGTAGGTTTCAATTATCCCCTAGGGATTCTTTTCGCTATCTACAACGCATTACGCAGTTTCCCAGGGGAGGGCCACACTTCTTTGAGTCACCGGTAGAGGTTGCCATTAGGACTGGGGGTTTGGATAGACCTGTCTCAACATTGTATAAGACCTGGGTGGGGTGCATGGAGTCCGCCTGGGAGAAGATAGAGACCAAGTGGCAGGCGCTGGATCATAGTCTGGATTGTGATGACTGGGAGGAGGTAATGGATAACATCCATGCGGCAGTTGTGGAGGCCAGGGACAGGTTTATCCAGACTAAATGGCTACACCCGCGTATGTCACACTGGATGGGACTTTTGGATAGAGACCAGTGCCCAAGATGTGGGAGGGATGGGGCTGTGTGGATACATACGATATGGTCATGCCCTGTTATGGAGTGCTTTTGGGGAGGCTTGCTGGGGGTGGTGAGTAAAGTAGTGCAAGGATCAATAGCAATTTGTCTTCTGGGGGTGATGGAACTGATCTCAGAGGAAAGGGTCTTGAGGTTGTTGCTAAGACTGTTAAAGTGGACCAACACCCAGGATTTTGACTATCCTGGGTATTGGTCCACTTCCCCGGGGCACCCCGATTTGGGGTGCCCCGCTACCTGAAACCCCCCCAAACACCCCGAAAACTCACCTCTACACGCTCCCACGTGAGTGACATCCGTCGACGGACAAGGGATCGCGCCCGCCGCCGCCTCCCACGCGTCACTCTTGACGTGTGCGCGCCCGCGCCGGCCATTCAGAGACAGCCGGCGCGGGTGCGCGCACGTCTAGAGGAGCACGAGAGAGGCGGCGGCGGCGGAAGCAGCGGCTGGAGAGGTAAGAATTTTTCGGGGTTTTGGGGGGGTTACACCCCGCGGGACATCCCGATCTCGGATGTCCCGCGGTGTGTGAGGTGATCGGCCCGGGAATCTTATAGATTCCTGGGCCGATCACCCCTGGGTGTTGGCCCACTTTAATGTTTTACACAAGGAAGTGTATTCTATTAAATTGGAAACATCAGGCGGCCCCGTCAGTGCAGGTCTAGAAGAAATTGGTCATCCAAAAGCTTCATCTGTATAAGTTGACTTACACTGCTAGTGGGGGCCTTAGAAGTTTGACAAAATCTGGGAAACATGGCTCCAATGTACAGATAGAGCATTGGCGGATGATTAGGGGAGTGATTATGGTATGACTAGGCCTGGGTCCACATCACTGGTCTCCATCTGTCTTCCCGGGTAACACTGAAATGTCCCTCTTTCCGCCTCCTTTGGACATGCGTATCTCTATTATCCCGTGGTAATGCATATAAATGTCATTATGGTCCACTTCTTGCATAAGCTCGGGTCCAGGTCTGAATGGTGTGTGAGTGTGTGTCTTTGGTGTAAGTTGTGTAATGTAAGTTGGGCGAATGCGGCACCAAATGTTGTGTTTGGTTGTTAATAAAATAGCAAAAATAAAAACCTTTTAAAAAAAGCAAGACATTTTATAGTTAGGATTTGATGCTGATGACCCAGGACAGATGTACCAAGCTGGGTGTGCTGCAGGAGCAAAAATGGGTGAGAGGCAAAACACAACCCATCTATTAGTCATAGTCAGTGCCTCCTGGATAACATTACTGGCCTGTGTGTTTGGATCAGTCCTGTTTCAGCACTGTTGGCTCCAGTCCTAACAGAATGTGCCCCAGCTGGCCTCAGTATATGGAGTGATTCACGTAAGCAATCACAAGCATGGACCTCTTAATATGGGGGGCGCCTGTATGTACACCAAGAGCAGAGGGTGTTACAACCAGAACAACTCAGCCCACAAAGGGTGGAGCATGCATGCTGGCAGGTAAGTAAGGTTTACCTGGACTGTACCGTAATGGAGACTGGATAGAGGAAGTGGCTTCACATAGTAAGGCTCTGGTAGAGTAATCAGCAGCGTGGCAGAGTGTGAAGGCAAGCAGGGAACCTGTACCCTCTGATACCTCCTTGATCTGAGGTCTAGAAGATAGTCCATGAAAGTGGACTTTCTTTTAAAATCAATTCAGGATGAGCTGCGGGCAAGGAATAATACTCGGGATAGTCAAAATCCTCCTCTGTTCCATTGAAAAAAATATATCATTACAAAAGCTTTTGGGCCTTGACATTCTTTTTCTAAGAATGTGAGAACGCTGCATAGAACAGGAATATCCTGAATCCTGTGACCAGTTTTTGTCTCCACCAAACCAGTGCGTAGGTATGTGGTTTTGCTGGATATTTAAACTGGACCTTCACCCCCAATAAGAACCTATCCTGTATGTTTCCCGCCACCCTGTACATACAGATTGCTCATATTAAAAATCTTCCTACCTGCCTCTACTGCATTTTCAGAGCCTTTAAACATCCAAGATGGTGGCACATGGAGTCTCAAGCTACCTGAAAACAGAAAATGTCTTCTGACTATGCCGCTCTGCATTGTCATTGTCCTGACCCCAGCTCTGCTCGGCTATAAACCACCCCCTGCACTTTTCCCCCTCTCCTCAGTATGTGATGTTTCTGGGGCAAGATGGCGAGTTGCAGCTCAGTGGAGGAAGGAATAAGTGATTCTGTAGAATAGTTTAGGGGTTGAGTGGATAGTGGGAAAGGCACTAGTGAACCTAGGCTTTGGATAAAAATGACACGTAGGGACACAGTGGTGTGCACCAGGTCTATAAAGTATGTACAGTAATTCCTGATGAGGGTGCTTACAGACCCCGCCCATTATGCAGATTTTTTGGCTGAATATTATGCAGCATCACAGATCCAAGGGCCACACCCACTTTTTCAGAAGAGAAATCATGAGGTGAAAATGTGGACCTCGATATAAAACAGAAAACAGTATAGGACAGTGCCAATGTAGCCCGATGCAATGGTGTAACACTTACCTTTGCCTTTAATATCACTTTAAACTTGCTGAACTGGCATTCATACACACTACTCCACCTGATGGTCCCCCTATTGGATGGAGCAGCACGAGACTTGGAGCGGGTTGGTTAAGGTAATTAACCTTCCGTAGAGAGTTGCTAAGTCGCCTTGCTTTAAAAATTAACCTAAATATAAAAGGGCCTATAGGGCGGTTTTATTCCGAACCACCATCAAAATCTACTAAAAGCCTAAACACTGAGCAGAATACTCACCCTTGTGCTGAAAAAGCAATAGTAGTGACATGTGACCTACTCAGCCCATTCATATAGCGCCGGCGCTCTAGCTTCCAGAACGCCAGATATTACCTTTCGCTCAGTGTCGCTCTCCCTTACATTTCAATGGCCGTTCTTTTGCTTGTGTTTAAAGTGGACCAACGCCCAGGGGGGATCTTATAGATTCCCGTGCCGATCAGATCCCTCCCCGCGGGGCATCCAAAATCGGGATGTCCCGCGGGGTGAAACCCCCCAGGACGCCCACAAACCTCACCCTAATCCCGTTCCAACGGCGCATGCGCGGGCCGCGGCCGCGTCTCACGCTTCCCTCTAGCAGGGCGCGCACCCACGCTGGCCGTTTGTGAATGCCCGGCGCGGGCACGCTCCCTGTTAGAAGGAAGCGCGAGATGTGGCCTCCAGCGCTCAGAGCCGTTGTGGTTGGACGCCGCTTGTACGTGCATACCACAGCGGCTCTGAGCTCTCTGATTGGACGAGCGCCCGCGTAGGAGCGGGGTGAGGTGAGTGTTTCCGGGCGTTCTGGGGGGTTTCACACAGCGGGGTGCCCCACCGAAGTGGACCAAAACCCAGGATAGTCAAAATCCTGGGTGTTGGTCCGCTTTAAACAGCGTGTTTGACATTTTTTTTTTTTTTTTGCTCACCTCTCCTGGCTGCAAACAAACACTTCTAGACACTTTTTCGACTTTTTATATTTTTATGCAGAATTGTCATTCCAGGTCTGGCACTAAAGTGTTATTGTCCCAGTGTTAAAACAATGTCATTCCATGTGTTTTCGCTTTGTTACTGGTGGATATGTGTTCAGAAACAGACTTTAATCACACAGCGTCTGGCGCTCTATGCTACAGCGACCAGATTTAGAGCGTCGAGGCTGTGTGTGTGTAGTATGGTGTGGAAAGCCGAGAGTCAGTCGCACTGAGCTGGCACTACCTCTCGCTCGCTGCAATGCTGTACTGGTGTTAGCGCCCAACATACATCACCTTCATCAATGCGGGTCAGGTTACTACAGCGACAGAGGCGCTCTCTTACAGCGCCTGATACCCGCTTACAGCATCTACTAGCAGTCGTTCTAAGCACCGCTATACAGACGCTCATCTGCCGATACCTGCTAATAGTAATGAATCAGCAGTCATGTGGCCATGTGAGCAGCACTGCAGCATGAATCATGTTAGTACTCCTGGCTATGCAAATGGTTTTCAGCTGCTTCCAAATCAGGGTGGGGATGCAGGGACATATAGATTTTAATTAATTTTGCTTTTAGAGGCTTTTATTACTGGAAAGTCTTTTCAGGAAAGTAAACTAGACAAGAGGTCTTCTTTAAAGCAGACAACCTAAACAAATACTAGCCCAGTGCAAGCCCCTAGATATACTCACCCAGGGCCGGATGTAGTGTGGTGGAGGCCCCTGGCCACCAAATCTGGTGGAGGACCCAGATACAGTATTTTTTTCCCTTTAAAATATTAGTCCAGCCAAGTAACTGATTGGTGGTTGTCTGGCACACGCCTACTTACTGGAATGTCAGACGAGTCCCTTGTGCAGGTGCGGGCTGCTCGGGAACTCCTGCCTTGCCATTCTGGGTGGGGGGTAGTGTAGTCTCCCAGCTGGTCCAGAAGAAAACAGTTCCCTGCATTGAGTGGCTGTGCTTGGTGGCTTATGTGCAGTGACAGCTCTGCACGCACCCAGCACTGTAGCTTTGCTGCTCCAGACTAAAAAAAAGGCTTGCCCAGGCACGGGAGGGGGCGATAGCTTTGTTGCTGGACCAAGAAAAGCCTCCTGGACCAGGAGAAACCCAAAGGTTGGTGGAGGCCCCCTTTGCAGGGCAAGTGGTGGAGGCCCCGAAGCTAGAGCCCCTTGCGCCCCCTCATAGTCCGGCCCTGTACTCACCTCTTATCAGTTGATAATTCAGTGGGGGACCTAAAGCCAAGCACACACAGCAGCAGCAGGTTGAAGGAGGTGCCCTCTATCATGGTATGTTTGGTAGTGGGACTGAAGGGTGTTTAGAGTGGTAAATTGAAGCCTGTCCCACAATCATTAATTTTGGTTGTAGGTCCACTTTAAATGTACACAGTCATACAGCAATAAATGCCAGACAGAAAAGGGAAATGAATTATTTCCAGTACAAATGCTCAGACAGCCAGGTCAATGCCCTCTGCAGTTGGGATTACTGGCATGCTGTTTACTCGCAGCAGGTAATCTCTAGTCCCGGAATAGCTTGAGAATAGAGGGGGTTTTCTATTTAATTAAATGAGATTATAAAGGCGTCCGCCTGGGAAGCTCTAGGAGTAAACGTACTCGTGCAGAGGAGAAGCTGCAATGGAAAATTAGAGATGTGCCTATTTTTGGGGAGGTGAGAAGTATTTAATGTCAGCATCAGTGAGGGAGATTATGGACTCACCTGGCTTGTACTGCAGGAAGGTCAAGTCAGATAATACCCTGAGCTGTTCTCTTCTAGCCATGTGACAGCTGAAACCACCATCAGGTGTTCCTTACCCGCTAGCCAACTTCTGTCATCATCACAAACCTGGCCAACGGAGCGCACAGGAAAGCGATCAGCACTCTGGTTATCATTTGCCAAGTGAGTCCTCTTGATGCAGCCATGGCCCAGGGGTTAGGGAACTAGAGAGTTGCAGGTTCGATTTCCGGCTGGGACATGATTGAAGTGCCCTTGAGAAAGGCCCCTAACCCCCTATTGCTCACTGAGCGCCAAGTTTAGGGCAGCCCACCGCTCTGGGGACATGTACATACCACTGTCCCTTAGTGTGTTATTTACATGTCTGTATAACTGATATGGTGTTTATTTACCTGTGTGTTCATTGTGTGTAACTCACTTGTGTGTAGTCCCTAATATAATAGACATTTCATTCAGTCTGTGAAGGGAGGGCCTGTCCCTGCCTATGGGGAGCCTTATTTAAGAAGCATTAATGCCACACAGCGCCACTTTTTTAGCCTCAGCGGCACTCAGAGTCTGATTTAAAAAACTCTAACACCAATGCAGCCTCTGGTTAGCATCTTATTTAACACTAGCGTTGAAAATAATTCAGCACTGGGCCAGGGCTGTATCACCCATTAGGCAACCCTAGGCACGTGCCTAGGGTGGCAACCTGGAAGGGGGCGGTACTGCCCTGACTACTTTAGTAAAGAAAAGAAATTAAAACTCCCATAGCCAGAACATTAATGCCTCCTAAGAAGCACCCCCCAGCCACAGAGTGTATTTGTGTGAAGGGGGGGTGCAATAGGTTGAACACAGGCCAGAGAATCTCCCCTCCGCTGCTGTGGTCATAGATAGAACATGCTTGCCTGCTTCATTATATTTCCGCCCTTTGTGTCCTCTTACTCATACTCCCCCCATACTCTGCATCTAACCCATTGTACCCTTTTCCCCTCCACACTTTTTTTTTTATGTGGCCTGGGACCTAACTTAAAAAAAAGGGGGTGCAAGCACTCAAAGTGCCTAGGGCACCATGAACCCCAAATACGTCCCTGCACTGGGCACTCTTGTTAAAGAAGCGCCAGATGAAACCTGGCGCTGTAGCTCAAGGTCCTATAGAGCACAATGGGCAGAACTGGATTGTAGAGTTTAATGCTTATAATTAATATTAAACACATTTATTTGTACAGAACTTGCATTGTGACTTGTCAATGATTGAAACACAGAATCTAGATGGTCCAAACATTTTTTTTTGTGTATTAAAATTGATTTAAATGGCTTCTTTTGCTTGAAGTGTAATTTTGAGAACAACTAAAACGCAGCCGAAAAGCACTGTAAAGTTTGTCCCTTTTGTCTCCAGCAGTGTAATTCTGTTCTGTAATGAAGAAACGCTGAGCAGCGGCGGAAAAATACAGTGGCAAAGATTTTAAGGAGGAAAAAATGTATAAATATGCCGGGGAATGCCAGAAAAGCGGCAGTACAAAGTGGCGCTGGGATAATCGGCCGGCGGGTCCAACAGGCGCTGACATAGGCGGCCAATACCTAAGGGCAACAATAAAAGCTAATTAGTAGCGTTCGGCGCAGCAACTGCTAGCACCAATGTAGTACACAGCACAGATAAGACGGGAATGCAGGCGCTCCGATGCTGGCGCTATAGCAACAAAAATTATGCTAAAAGGTGCACGTCATAAATTAGGCCCTTTGTTTTTTTTCTCTACACACAGCCAGCAAAAATTTAATGTATGCAGCTGGATTAAATTTTTTCCTGTCCACTGAAATGAAAGTTATTTGGGTCTATTCAGAGCCAGGTGAGAATTCTCACTCTTTTTTTAGTAGAGAAAAAGTTGACCTTCATTGTCTATGGCAGTTTTCTCTCTTAAAAAAGGAACGCAAACTCTCCCATGTCTCTGACCCCATTGACACACATGGGAGCCATCCACAGTGTTCTTCATACTGTTTGATGCAGGAGGGTGTGCTAGAAAATAAAAAGGGGTTTACCTATAGAAAGTGGGGCTAGAAATCAGAATCAACAGCTTTATACTGCAACATCACAGGATGCATCAGCTGCGGTAAACAAATGCTTTGAGGCTGTGTTCAGACTTGTCCGATAATTGCAGAGAATCGCCTATTAGTTCTTTTTCACCTCTCCATATCGACACACAAGATTGTGCCCAAAAGTACACAGTTCTCTCACTAAGCTCTTTCCTGGTAAAGACATACCCCAACCAGAACCCTGAGCACTCAAATCATTCACAGAATCAATCATTATAAAACAGTTGCACAAAGCCAATCGTAAAAGGCACTAGTAAGTAGCACACCTAAATGTCTGTCCTGAGTTACAGTAAATTGTAAGGTTTAATTTACCTGTAAGGAGCAGTGCACACATAAAAATATGTACAATCATAACAAAATAGTTACAAAGATGAAGAAGGGTAAGACACAAAATATGGCTACTTAAATTAGGAGACAGAATGTACTCTTTTACCATTGGTTCACAGTGGTGTTCTGCCTGGAAAGAATACACAGAAGATCTAGGTAACAGCCCACTTCAAAAGCAACCCTTGGTGTGTTACAGTCAGGGCCGGCTCCAAGTTTGTGGGGGCCCTTGGGCAAGAGAGTCTTAGTGGGCCCCAAAGTAGAGTGTCATGTGATGTAACCTTTTTCAGCTCCGCTGCCACAAATGGGTCATCTTCTGCTGCTGATCGCCCTCCAGTTCTTATTGCCTTCCCTATAGCCACCAATCGCCCTCCAGTTCTTATTGCCTTCCCTATAGCCACCAATCGCCCTCCAGTCCTTATTGCCTTCCCTATAGCCACCAATCGCCCTCCAGTCCTTATTGCCTTCCCTATAGCCACCAATCGCCCTCCAGTCCTTATTGCCTTCCCTATAGCCACCAATCGCCCTCCAGTTCTTATTGCCTTCCCTATAGCCACCAATCGCCCTCCAGTTCTTATTGCCTTCCCTATAGCCACCAATCGCCCTCCAGTCCTTATTGCCTTCCCTATAGCCACCAATCGCCCTCCAGTCCTTATTGCCTTCCCTATAGCCACCAATCGCCCTCCAGTCCTTATTGCCTTCCCTATAGCCACCAATCGCCCTCCAGTCCTTAGTGCCTTCACTATAGCCACCAATCGCCCTCCAGTCCTTAGAGCCTTCCCTATAGCCACCAATCGCCCTCCAGTCCTTATTGCCTTCCCTATAGCCACCAATCGTCCTCCAGTCCTTATTGCCTTCCCTATAGCCACCAATCGCCCTCCAGTCCTTATTGCCTTCCCTATAGCCACCAATCGCCCTCCAGTCCTTATTGCCTTCCCTATAGCCACCAATCGTCCTCCAGTCCTTATTGCCTTCCCTATAGCCACCAATCGCCCTCCAGTCCTTATTGCCTTCCCTATAGCCACCAATCGCCCTCCAGTCCTTAGAGCCTTCACTATAGCCACCAATCGCCCTCCAGTCCTTATTGCCTTCCCTATAGCCACCAATCGCCCTCCAGTCCTTATTGCCTTCCCTATAGCCACCAATCGCCCTCCAGTCCTTAGTGCCTTCACTATAGCCACCAATCGCCCTCCAGTCCTTATTGCCTTCCCTATAGCCACCAATCGTCCTCCAGTCCTTATTGCCTTCCCTATAGCCACCAATCGCCCTCCAGTCCTTATTGCCTTCCCTATAGCCACCAATCGCCCTCCAATCCTTAGTGCCTTCACTATAGCCACCAATCGCTCTCCAGTCCTTATTGCCTTCCCTATAGCCACTAATCACCCTCCAGTCCTTATTGCCTTCCCTATAGCCACCAATCGTCCTCCAGTCCTTATTGCCTTCCCTATAGCCACTAATCACCCTCCAGTCCTTATTGCCTTCCCTATAGCCACCAATCGCCCTCCAGTCCTTATTGCCTTCCCTATAGCCACCAATCGCCCTCCAGTCCTTAGTGCCTTCACTATAGCCACCAATCGCCCTCCAGTCCTTATTGCCTTCCCTATAGCCACCAATCGTCCTCCAGTCCTTATTGCCTTCCCTATAGCCACCAATCGCCCTCCAGTCCTTATTGCCTTCCCTATAGCCACCAATCGCCCCCTCCAGTCCTTAGAGCCTTCACTATAGCCACCAATCGCCCTCCAGTCCTTATTGCCTTCCCTATAGCCACCAATCGCCCTCCAGTCCTTATTGCCTTCCCTATAGCCACCAATCGCCCTCCAGTCCTTAGTGCCTTCACTATAGCCACCAATCGCCCTCCAGTCCTTATTGCCTTCTCTATAGCCACCAATCGTCCTCCAGTCCTTATTGCCTTCCCTATAGCCACCAATCGCCCTCCAGTCCTTATTGCCTTCCCTATAGCCACCAATCGCCCTCCAATCCTTAGTGCCTTCACTATAGCCACCAATCGCCCTCCAGTCCTTATTGTCTTCCCTATAGCCACCAATCGCTCTCCAGTCCTTATTGCCTTCCCTATAGCCACCAATCGTCCTCCAGTCCTTATTGCCTTCCCTATAGCCACTAATCACCCTCCAGTCCTTATTGCCTTCCCTATAGCCACCAATCGTCCTCCAGTCCTTATTGCCTTCCCTATAGCCACCAATCGCCCTCCAGTCCTTATTGCCTTCACTATAGCCACCAATCGCCCTCCAATCCTTATTGTCTTCCCTATAGCCACCAATCGCCCTCCAGAACTTATTGCCTTCACTGTAGCCGCCAATCGTCCTCCAGTCCTTATTGCCTTCCCTAAAGCCACCGATCGCCCTCCAGTCCTTATTGCCTTCCCTATAGCCACCAATCGCTCTCCAGTCCTTATTGCCTTCAATATAGCCACCAATCGTCCTCCAGTCCTTATTGCCTTCCCTATAGCCACTAATCACCCTCCAGTCCTTATTGCCTTCCCTATAGCCACCAATCGTCCTCCAGTCCTTATTGCCTTCCCTATAGCCACCAATCGCCCTCCAGTCCTTATTGCCTTCACTATAGCCACCAATCGCCCTCCAATCCTTATTGTCTTCCCTATAGCCACCAATCGCCCTCCAGTCCTTATTGCCTTCACTATAGCCGCCAATCGTCCTCCAGTCCTTATTGCCTTCCCTAAAGCCACCAATCGCCCTCCAGTCCTTATTGCCTTCCCTATAGCCACCAATCGCTCTCCAGTCCTTATTGCCTTCCCTATAGCCACCAATCGTCCTCCAGTCCTTATTGCCTTCCCTATAGCCACTAATCACCCTCCAGTCCTTATTGCCTTCCCTATAGCCACCAATCGTCCTCCAGTCCTTATTGCCTTCCCTATAGCCACCAATCGCCCTCCAGTCCTTATTGCCTTCACTATAGCCACCAATCGCCCTCCAATCCTTATTGTCTTCCCTATAGCCACCAATCGCCCTCCAGTCCTTATTGCCTTCACTATAGCCGCCAATCGCCCTCCAATCCTTATTAGCCTTCCCTAAAGCCACCAATCGCCCTCCAGTCCTTATTGCCTTCCCTATAGCTACCAATCGCCCTCCAGTCCTTATTGCCTTCACTATAGCCACCAATCGCCCTCCAATCCTTATTGTCTTCCCTATAGCCACCAATCGCCCTCCAGTCCTTATTGCCTTCACTATAGCCGCCAATCGCCCTCCAGTCCTTATTGCCTTCCCTAAAGCCACCAATCGCCCTCCAGTCCTTATTGCCTTCCTTATAGCCACCAATCGTCCTCCAGTCCTTATTGCCTTCCCTATAGCCACCAATTGCCCTCCAGTCCTTATTGCCTTCCCTATAGCCACCAATCGTCCTCCAGTCCTTATTGCCTTCCCTATAGCCAACAATCGCCCTCCAGTCCTTATTGCCTTCCCTATAGCCACCAATCTTCCTCTAGTCCTTATTGCCTTCCCTATAGCCACCAATTGTCCTCTAGTCCTTATTGCCTTCCCTATAGCAACCAATCTTCCTCTAGTCCTTATTGCCTTCCCTATAGCCACCAATTGTCCTCTAGTCCTTATTGCCTTCCCTATAGCCACCAATCGCCCTCCAGTCCTTATTGCCTTCCCTATAGCCACCAATCGTCCTCCAGTCCTTATTGCCTTCCCTAAAGCCACCAATCGCCCTCCAGTCCTTATTGCCTTCCCTATAGCCACCAATCACCCTCCAGTCCTTAGAGCCTTCCCTATAGCCACCAATCGCCCTCCAGTCCTTATTGCCTTCCCTATAGCCACCAATCGCCCTCCAGTCCTTATTGCCTTCCCTATAGCCACCAATCTTCCTCTAGTCCTTATTGCCTTCCCTATAGCCACCAATTGTCCTCTAGTCCTTATTGCCTTCCCTATAGCAACCAATCTTCCTCTAGTCCTTATTGCCTTCCCTATAGCCACCAATTGTCCTCTAGTCCTTATTGCCTTCCCTATAGCCACCAATCGCCCTCCAGTCCTTATTGCCTTCCCTATAGCCACCAATCGTCCTCCAGTCCTTATTGCCTTCCCTAAAGCCACCAATCGCCCTCCAGTCCTTATTGCCTTCCCTATAGCCACCAATCACCCTCCAGTCCTTAGAGCCTTCCCTATAGCCACCAATCGCCCTCCAGTCCTTATTGCCTTCCCTATAGCCACCAATCGCCCTCCAGTCCTTATTGCCTTCCCTATAGCCACCAATCGCCCTCCAATCCTTAGTGCCTTCACTATAGCCACCAATCACCCTCCAGTCCTTATTGCCTTCCCTATAGCCACCAATCGCCCTCCAGTCCTTATTGCCTTCCCTATAGCCACCAATCGCCCTCCAATCCTTAGTGCCTTCACTATAGCCACCAATCGCTCTCCAGTCCTTATTGCCTTCCCTATAGCCACCAATCGTCCTCCAGTCCTTATTGCCTTCCCTATAGCCACTAATCACCCTCCAGTCCTTATTGCCTTCCCTATAGCCACCAATCGTTCTCCAGTCCTTATTGCCTTCCCTATAGCCACCAATCGCCCTCCAGTCCTTATTGCCTTCACTATAGCCGCCAATCGCCCTCCAGTCCTTATTGCCTTCCCTATAGCCACCAATCGCCCTCCAGTCCTTATTGCCTTCCCTATAGCCACCAATCGCCCTCCAGTCCTTATTGCCTTCCCTATAGCCACCAATCACCCTCCAATCCTTAGTGCCTTCACTATAGCCACCAATCACCATCCAATCCTTAGTGCCTTCACTATAGCCACCAATCGCTCTCCAGTCCTTATTGCCTTCCCTATAGCCACCAATCGTCCTCCAGTCCTTATTGCCTTCCCTATAGCCACTAATCACCCTCCAGTCCTTATTGCCTTCCCTATAGCCACCAATCGTTCTCCAGTCCTTATTGCCTTCCCTATAGCCACCAATCATCCTCCAGTCCTTATTGCCTTCACTATAGCCACCAATCGCCCTCCAATCCTTATTGTCTTCCCTATAGCCACCAATCGCCCTCCAGTCCTTATTGCCTTCACTATAGCCGCCAATCGCCCTCCAATCCTTATTGCCTTCCCTATAGCCACCAATCGCCCTCCAATCCTTATTGTCTTCCCTATAGCCACCAATCGTCCTCCAGTCCTTATTGCCTTCCCTATAGCCACCAATCGTCCTCCAGTCCTTATTGCCTTCCCTATAGCCACCAATCGCCCTCCAGTCCTTATTGCCTTCCCTATAGCCACCAATCGTCCTCCAGTCCTTATTGCCTTCCCTATAGCCACCAATCGCCCTCCAGTCCTTTTTGCCTTCCCTATAGCCACCAATCTTCCTCTAGTCCTTATTGCCTTCCCTATAGCCACCAATTGTCCTCTAGTCCTTATTGCCTTCCCTATAGCAACCAATCTTCCTCTAGTCCTTATTGCCTTCCCTATAGCCACCAATTGTCCTCTAGTCCTTAGAGCCTTCCCTATAGCCACCAATCGCCTTCCAGTCCTTATTGCCTTCCCTATAGCCACCAACCGTCCTCCAGTCCTTATTGCCTTCCCTAAAGCCACCAATCGCCCTCCAGTCCTTATTGCCTTCCCTATAGCCACCAATCGCCCTCCAGTCCTTAGAGCCTTCCCTATAGCCACCAATCGCCCTCCAGTCCTTATTGCCTTCCCTATAGCCACCAATCGTCCTCCAGTCCTTATTGCCTTCCCTATAGCCACCAATCGCCCTCCAGTCCTTATTGTAAATAAGGGAAAGAAAGTATATTAGCCATTTTTTTGATATCACAGCATATGATTTCATGATAGTTGTCCTTTAAACTAAGTTTATTACCGGGAATCTAAGAACAGTGGAAGCCCCGGTGGGCAAAGTCTATGGAAGACTGACTGATGCTATCAGGGTGTGCTGAGTGCTGGGAGCAATCTTGCACGCCCCGCCAAGAGCATCGGAGAACAATGGGCACAGGAATGTGTTTCTCATAACTGTACGAGCTCAGGAACATGGAAGCCCCCCAGCTCCTCATACCTTGCCTTGTGGGTTGGCAGGGAGCAGAGGAAGGGTGGGTAGCCAGGCATATTACATAACAAAAGCATAGCGCGCCCAGCTGGAGAATAGGAGAAAAAAGTTTGAGTGTGGGTGGCATGACCCTAGGCTCATCACATTGCCATGGCAATAACTTGAAGTATATATTTCAGAGCAAGCTGAGGGTGAAGTTGTCAGATTTAGGGAAATAAGAAAGGACTTCAGAGAAACATAAAGGAATCATATGGTTGTCAAACTGACAGCTGGGATACGGAAGCAGGTTCAGCAAAGTGCCAGGACTACTAATATCTCTCCAGCTCCTCCAGACCCTCTATCCCTCTGAAGTCAATGAGAATACAGTAGACTTCCCGGATTGTTCAATCTAATTGGTCTCTCCGCTGGGTAGAGCAGACCACATGACCAGAGGAGCCAGTAGGCTGCTTCTCTATTTTTTGGGGACTGTATTTTTTCCTTTGGGGCTGATTAATACATTCTAATGCCCATAACAATGAGTCCTGCTGAAAGTACTTCAGCAGACATCTTTCTTATTGACATTAGTGCTGTGACAGACAGGTGCTGTGTTGGCTGTACTTGCAAGGAATTAGAAGGGGGTCCCAAAAAATTCTTATGGTGGCCCTAGTAATACCCACCTTACCCATCTTTACAGCACTTTGTTCCAAAGCACTTCACTTCAATGGTGCTTTTCACACTTTTTTATATTTGTGATCAGTACCCTTGGGAACTTCCCAGTTATGTGCAGTGTCTATATAAGTGTCAAGATTGGGGGCTTATTTAAAAAAAGACCTGAAGTCAAAATGCTTTATGGGCTGTTGTATTCCCTATCTCGGTGCACTGGGATGCTTGTCCAAATTAAAAACCCTCATAGAAAGGCTAAATATTGAAATAATCGAAATACCCCATCCGCATTCCTAGCTCACCCCTCTGTTTGCCTAGCTACACTAGTGAATTCTCATTACGCTGGCAGCCAATAGGGTTTTTTGCGCCGTACACATTTGCATAGAGGACCCTCTTAGCTGCTGTTGAGCATGTGGGATGCAGAAGTGGCTTGGGAATGTAGAGAGGACAAGTGGCAGTTCCCACTTTTGAGGGTGGACAGGCAGAGAAATTTGACAGTTAGTCCACTTTATACCGGACCAAAACCCTTATATGAAACATATATGTTATATATATATGTGCTCATATGCATCCCTCCCAAGAGTAATTCAGATAAAAATGACTTTACCTTTTTGTAACTCCTGCCGTGGTTGATTCCCCCCTTAATGGTGTCCTATGCTGGTGGGTTTCCTGCAACTGTGCATTATGTCAGTTAAATCCATGCATCAGTTAAGATGTTGTGAAAGGAAGCTTTCCAGGTCCTGCAAGATGGCCGGGACCAGGAGACAATCGGTGAGGCAGTGTTTCAGCTTTGAGTGAGTTCAGGAGCAAATGTAACTGATAATTCAGTATTATGCATGCAGATGGGGCAAGGGGGTTTGGGGGAGTTTTTTCCCACTGTGCAAAGTTTAATGTAGAGGAAGGAATTGCCTGGAAGAGGTGAGTATGGCTGTGGGGCTGGGGTTAGGTGCTGAGGGAAGCCCACACCCTGGAATCAGCCATACAAACATACCTTTTCATAATACCTGGGTGCTTACTTACAATTTAGTCACTTACTTTTTATTCTTTAGCCTGAGACTTCATGTGCTGCCATCTTGGATGTTAAGAGGCTCATACAATGCAGTAGATGCAGGTAGGATGATTTTTAATGTGGGCAATTTGTATGTACAGGGTGTGGGAAACATATAAGATAAGCTCTTATTCAGGGCGAAGGTCCGGTTTCAGGCATCCCCCAAGTGTTGTGCAGAGAGAAAGCCTATCCCATAGGCACAGACTTCAGCTAATACCAATCACAACCAGGCTCTAAGTTTTGACACAACCAAAAATTAGCAAATAAGGGTAATGAGAACATGAAGAAAGTCCCTCATTGATAGCCAATGTTAACCCCTACATTGTCACAACCGCTGAGCTGGTTTCTATTGGCCTTGCGTTATGATGCGTCACAACGATAAGGGGAATCTTATTTAATTTGTCTAAAAATAAATGTTGAAAGTTGCAGCAATCACTCCCATCATGTATGTGACTAACTCCAGAACAAATAGTGACACACCCCGAGACGTGGCTCAGCGCCTTTACACAGTGTATACGTCATTTGGTTTTATATAAGGGCCTGAAGGAAATTCCCCAATTAAATGAGGGACAGCCTTGTATGCTTTTCTAGGGCTGATCCTCTTACCCTATTTCTTATATAAGGTATGAGTTACACTTTAGGGCAGTGTAGGGGCTGAAAGAGAGGTAAACTTTAAGAATGTGTTGTGGCTTATGTGTGCTCATGTTAATGTCAATTAAGGAGCACCTCCAGACTAAAGTTTCTTAATACTTCCAACAGACCCCGTGGCCAACACAGTATAAATCTGACTTGCTGCCGGTAGTGACCCACCTTAGTCACCGCTCTCTGGTTCCAGGCACCAATGATATTGCCGAGGGGTCTCAGCCCCACCTCTTACCCTCCAGTCACATGGTGAGCTGCCACTCTGTGAATAGAGGGGTGCATGGAAGCTCACCGTGACTGATGGGTGGGGGCATGGCCACATTGGTGGGAGTCAGGAAGAGACTCACAATAAGAGAGCAGTGCTCCGTACGGTGCTGGCGGCGAGGGACCTGGATCCAGCCAATTCAGGTAAGTGTTGCAGCCCCCGACTAGAAGCAATGGTCTACATGGGAGAAAAGGTGAGTATAGCTTTTTTTTGTCTATGATTGAAAATGTACTTTAAGGGGAGCTTTTTCTTTACTGGGGTCTTTTTTTTTTCTTTTAAAAAAGGATGTTCTGTTTCTACCAAATCTTTTGCCAAAATGTGTTCCTAATTGAACCAACCCATTATTCAGGCAAAAAAGTCCTTCTATGGATTAAAAAAATATATCTGATACTTCTGTCACCTGCAATAGCTTCCTTCTACCAGCCTGCTGGAAAAACATATGGGCCCCAAAAATTGGGCCCCACAATGTTTCTGCCCACCCCCACCACCCAGTGCAGAACAGAGACAGTGCCTTTTATCAAGCAAGAAATTGCTGAAGCGACCACAATTTAGCGATAATCATTCCGTGGAAGCGGGCGCAACAATCAAGCAATCGTTCTGCCATTGTATGGTTTCGGCTGGCCAAAAATTTCTCGTTCATCTCTTGATGGTTGGAATGTGGAAACAGAAGTCGCTCTCAAATAAATGCGTTTTGCTATGAGAACCGTTTGACCAACAATTCTTCGGCATCTGAACCAGTTGCACAATGGTCGTCTGCTATGTAAATCCAGCAATAGGCTCACTCACTCACTGTAGTGAATGAAGCGCAATGCTCTATTTACTGTGACGGAGGCTGGGGGAGGAACCTCAAACTTAAAGGAGCACTATCATGAAAAAAAATGGCCCAATAATGAAAATCCATATACATATGCTGGATGGCGGGAGGAGAGGTCAGTTATACACCCGGCATCAAGAAATATCCAGCCAGGCTTGTCTTTTATTTTTATTAATGGAAAAAAGAGGAAATCATGTAATACACTAAACCTGTAACCACTGGATATTATCCCTATTGCTGTGGTCCCCCACTCAACCAACCCCCTGCAAATCCCCTAAATCTCACCTGAAACTGCGCCCTCCTGCTTTTGCTTTGCTGCTAGAGGATGCAACACATGACCACCACTGGCAAATCATGCATCATTTTTCGAAGGGGAGCAGGGTTTGCAGGGGGTTAGTCGAAGGAGAGGCCCTGGCAATTGAGAAGCCTCCCCACCGAAAGCGGAACAACCCATTTTATGACCACCGGAAGCCAATCAGGTTCACCGGACACAGACTACATGCCCGTCTGGGTAACTGGTGAGGAGGCTCCTGCAGCTGTTACTATGGAGGACCCTGCGAACAGCATTTTCACTATTTGAGCACGGAATTTTTTTCCAATAATTTGATATAGTTAGGTTTCTCTTTAAATGAAAGCAGTACATTGTAACAAGCAGTTATTTTTATAATCATTATAAAGCGTGCCTGGTGTTTCATTTGTCCCTGATCGGGGAGGAGGGGTGCTGTAACCTTTACATAAAGCCTGGAATTCCTCCATATGATTAGCCGTTGCCTGAGAGGAGGCGTTCCACACGTCGCAGTTCAGAGTTCCGCTGATTCACCCACTGTCATGCCGCACTCAGGAATTTATTTAGTACTAAAAGGGATTTGGGGCTAATTACATATTAAAGTGGACCAAAACCCAGGCCCGATAACCCTGGAATCTATATGTTTACTGCGCCGCTTAATTCCCTCCCCTCCGGGCTTCCAGAATTGGATGAGGCCCCCCAGGTCGCGCGGTAAACTCACCTTCTCTCTCCACCCAACAGCACCCGTGCGAGCAGCGGCCACGCCCTGCTATACCTTTAGAATGGTGCGCACCCAGGCATTTGTGAATGCTCGGCGCGGGCACGCTCATTGTTAGAGGGTAGCAGGGATGTGGCCCCCTGCGTGCCTGGCTGGACTCGGCTGCACTCGGCTGGAGCCTAGTGCTTAGACGAGCCTAGATGTGTGCAGTGTCAGCGCAGGCGAGCGATTTGACCAGAGGCTGCGCATGCATCTTAGGACCGGGGAAAGGTGAGTTGAAGTGGGCAACCTGGGGGGGTTTCACACAGCGCAGCATCCTTGCATCGGGGTGCCCCAAGGGCAAGGACCAAAACCCAGGATAGTCAAAATCTAGGGTTGTGGTCCACTTTAAGGGGAGAATAGAGGAAATCATCTAAAATGTAAAAAAGCACACAAACATGTTTATAAAGTGTCTGGCCGAACATTGGAACGATGTGTAATGCCAAGACATTCCGACCGCTGTCAGCATCTACTGCCGCTTCCAGGGAACAATGGCGCGCCGCCTGCACATATCCCTATCCAAAGGCAGGACTGTGCATCACGATTCTGAAAAACACAAAATAACGCCAAGAAAAGGGAATTGTTCTGACATCATCAAAGCATTCGGTTCATAATTTTACTGCAGCTCCACTCTCCAGTGGGAATGTACTGTACATTGGTACACACATAGGGGGAGCTCTGTAAAGAATAAGAACTTATTATAGGTCTAAAATGTACACTAAACTGTTTTTATTGGTTTTAATGCAATAGTAATGGAAGTGAAGGGGGAAAAAACAGCTCTGGATTTTACCAGCCCCTGGCCAGCCTGAGACATTCTTGCTTAGCCCCCCCAACCATGATGCCGGGGCTATAGAATTAAGGACTTAATGAAAAGAATAACAATGAAAAGTTGATTTATTTCAGTAATTTATTTAAAAAAAAATAGATGCACAGAGTTGATCTATTTCAGATGTTTATTTCGTTGAATGTTAATGAGTATGACTCACAGCTACTGAAAACCAAAAATATAGTATCTCAGAAAATAAGAATCTTGGAAAAAAGTTCAACATTGTCGACTTATGGTGTCACTCTAATGAGCTAATAGATACAAAACCCCGCAAAGGTTCCCTTAGCCTTTAAAGCGAAACAAAACCCTGTCCTGGAATATTTTTTCCTGTGGCGATGTAAACAATCGGGAGTGAGAGCGGCTGCATACCCAGCTTAGGTGGGGAAGGGAACGCGTCTGGGACGCACCCGCTCTTGATCGTGTAAACAGAGCCGTTTGGCACGCATTATTATGCACAGCATGCGCACAGCAGAGACCACGTATGTGCTATAGGCTTGGAGAAATGGGAGTTTTTTATGCGTCATCTGTGGGGTTTTGCATTAGAGGCCGCCAGTACTGGGAGACAGAATCGCTGGCAAGTATTGGCAAGTATGAAAATGATGCCACTGCATGGAGGAGCTGCTAGGGACAGAAAGTGAGTATAGACTTTTTCTCTTTCTGCCTGGACAACACCTTTACATTTCTGTGTGTTTCAGGCATTTTAATTTAGGGCCTTGGGGCAGCATGAAGACACAGAGTATAAAGGACAGAGAAGAACTCCTTCACCATTAGAACACCCTCCTATTGCTGCTAATCACTGATTTTTATAAATAAGGGCCTTAGATTGAGAGAATAACATATGATTCATTATACAATGTTAGTGAGAGATTTTCTTTTTTATGCTGGAGTCAGAGTTGGTACATTTCTACCAAATCCTATACTAGATAATAGTAATTATAGAACCGATAATACTATATATACCGATAAAATAATACTAGAACCGACTCTGACTCCACTGCCCTGGTCACGCCACGCAGACATCCAGGACATGGGCTACAACTGCTGCATTGCTTCTGTCAAGCCACTCCTCAACCAAAGATGTCAGAAGCATCTTGCCTGAGCTAAGGAGGAAAATAACTGTTGCTCACGGGTCACATGAAATTAAATATTAAATTAAAGTTGAATAACATTTTGATCCTTCATCTGCAGACAAGCTTTGTGGAGATGTTGATGTTATTTTCCAGCAGGACATGGTTCCTGTTCGGTTCCAAGATAGCCAGCTTACCAATCCCTGTGAAACCTGTACTGCAGAAGTGGCTTAATCCCCCA
The DNA here is from genome assembly GCA_027917425.1 of Gastrophryne carolinensis. Lineage (NCBI taxonomy): Eukaryota > Metazoa > Chordata > Amphibia > Anura > Microhylidae > Gastrophryne > Gastrophryne carolinensis. The sequence goes on along the minus strand of CM051235.1, from coordinate 238,311,864 downwards.
AGTCCTATATCTGAGAAGAATGCCAGCAGGAGCGTCTATAAAATTCAACTTGTTTAGATTCATTCAAATTCATTCAAATTACTGAGATCCATTACAAACCCCACATTTTTATCTAGCATTCCCTGAACTGCTCCCCCCATGAGGAGCACCTTTTGGTCATTTCCCCTACTTTATTCTGCTCACAGCTATTACTGTTTGTTTCAGCTGTAAAGCTCAGCCTCCTCCATTCATTGCCACTGTAGTGAGTGGAGATTAAAAAAATTGCTATATCAGGACAATTCTGTAGGCTAATATATATATATATATATATATATATATATATATATATATGCCTAAGAACGGAGCATTGGCAGGGGCTTTGGCCAAATTTATTTCACAAGCTCAGTGGGTTTAGGTCCACATAAAAATGTAGCCATGATCTTAGCAAGGTAGGCACACATTAAATATACAATAGTGTCAATGGTGAAAACCAAAAACGCAGAACCGCGCTAAATAAAATCTAACCAAATTAATGTGAAAAATCTTTTGCTCGACGTGATAAGATCCCTATCTCCAAAAGAATCCAAAAAATACAATAAACAATAAACACAGAATAAACATAGAAAAAGTCCAAAACATTCAAAACATTTTTTTTTCTTTGATCAGATGAAAAAAATATTGAATATCCCACGGTGCATGCACTTCACATGTATATGTGCAAATATATCCACCACCAAATGTGCAAACTCTTACCAACTTCAATGAGAATAGAGCGCCTTCAATTAATGCTGTGCAGTATTAATGCCACCAATGGACTTCAATGTAGACAATATCCTCAAACAATAATTTTTTGAATGTTTTGGACTTTTTCTATGTTTATTTCAATATTTAACTGACCTGAAGGTTGTAGTTCACATTTTTGCTCTGTGTTTATTGTTTATTACACATTAAATATACATGACTGGGCGTCTGTGTGTTTCTTGGCCCCATAACCATGACATCTTATATTGCACAATATACAGCTATTTTAGATGACAGCCAACCTATTATCAACCAGTCACTTATCAGATTGTAATGTAACCCAATCATATCACATGGAAGCCTAATGGGGAGGAGGAAAAGGTAAGTGCACTATACACCCTGCCCTCAACTGTCAATCGACATATTCATTTAAAGTGGACCAACACCCAGGATTTTGACTATCCTGGGTCTTGGTCCACTTCGGTGGGGCACCCCCGATCGGGGTGCCCCGCTGTGTGAAACCCCCCGAAAAACTCACCTCTCCCCACTCCCAGCGCCGACGGACAAGGAATCTGACAGCCGCGGACAAGCGGCTCCTCCGCCGCCGCCTCCCGCGCGTCCCTCTTGACGCGCGCGCGCCGGCCATTCGCAGACGGCCGCTAGAGGGGCGCGAGGGAAGATAAGGTAAGGGGTTTGGGGTGTTTGGGGGGGTTTCACCCCGCGGGACATCCCGGTCTCGGATGTCCCGCGGGGAGGGAGGTGATCGGCCCGGGAATCTTATAGATTCCCGGGCCGATCACCCGTGGGTGTTGGTCCACTTTAAAAAGGAAAGGCAAGAAGAAACAATCTTTTCTATCACCTTGGCATCCCACTTGTTTGTTCGGGGGGTCCAAGACTTGTCACTGGCAAAAGTATCAAGACCTGGTTTAATAACAATGGTACCACTGTGCTTGATTGGCCAGCAAACTCGCCTGACCTAAACATCACAGAGAACCTATATATAGAATCTATAAGATATTGTCAAGAGGAATGTGAGTGACAACACACCAACAATACTGCTATCAACCTACTGAATCAACCCTATTGATGCAGCAATTAATGTAACAGGAGCCCCTACCAAGTATTTGCTGTACATACTTTCCAGTGGGCCAACATTTCTGTAGTGAAAATTATTTTTGAATTGGACTTACAGAATCCTATGTTTTGTATTGATACATTTTGGGTTTTCATTAGCTGTAAGCCATCATCAACACTCAAAGAAATAAAAACATGAAATACATTACACTGTGTGTAATGGATCTACTACAATATCTATCTAGAAAATATAAGAGTTTCACTCTTTGAATTGAGTTACTGAAATAAATCAACTTTTCAATGAATTATGAATGTCACAATTTTGATGAGTGATTTAATTTGGATGGGATTAAGCAAAGTGAAGGTATAGTCCTGATATTCAAAATAATGTTAGATAGGTGTACATAGAGTACATACAGTAAAGGCAGCTGCTACCGGGTCCCTGGCATAAGGGGGTGCAGTACAAGTACCTCTGCGCTGCCAATTTGGTGCTTTATATGTCTGGGGAGCCACTGGCACTCCATGCAGACAGCATGCCAACACTTCGTACAGATGCGGTATTCTTCAGAGTGATCAGCTTTTTGCTATGTGTAAGTCATCTCTCCATCACAGCGCTGCAATCGAGAGATGACTCACACATCACAACAAGCTGTAAGTATTTAACATTGAAATAGCGGGCTTGTGTCTGATATACAATGTAACTCAACAGGGTGTCAATATTGCTACAATTGTAACATCAGAGCAGGGAGCTGCCCAGCTTTTTTTTACAGTGTAACAGCAGGAACTGTCCCCTGCTTGATGGATGTGTTATTTTCATGCTGTTAAACAAGCAATAAAAAACTATGATTTTTTAAAAACTTCCGGCATGAGTTTAATTAATCTCTGTACTGCTGCAGCACCCCAAACAATAAGTGGTCCATGCAGGGCCCCAATGTCGCTGATCAGGTCCAGGTAAGGGGGCTTACCATGAATTTTGCTATGGGGTTCTATGTACACCCCTTGTTAGAATTGAACAAAAATCCAGGTGTTGCAGAACTGACTCCAGGGACTTTAGTGTCTTTTTATCTTATTGAGCCAGGAATCATGTAGAGTTAGATTTAAGTTTCAGCAAAAAAAAAAGGCTTATTAGGGTTGATTCACTCACTTTTTTTTGTACTTTTCTCATGATTTTTTCCTTGGTGCAACACAGCACCATATTTACCTGTGCAAATGTTAAAAAAAATGCCCAGCTAAATATAGTTATGTATCGCACCACGCAAAAAAATCATGAGAAAAAGTGTTTCTTTTTACAAAAAAGTTAAAATGACTATGCTGAATCAGCCCTATAGTGTGACAAGGCTCACCTCCCTCTGAATTGCCTGCAGTGTTCATTGTGTTGCATCATTTCTGGACAGATCGCATCCAGCTCTTCTTTACCCTTCACTTCCTGAACACTCTGCCCGGCAGCTTCCAAGAATCCTCACAACCCACACAACAAGCAGCCAGTTTCATTCATCACAATCCACTGAAAGCATGGCCTCCCCGTGCCGGGAAGAGATTAGGGTCTAATGCTGCTGATCAGATTCGGATTCACGTTAAAGGGACAATAAAGCACATACAAAAAAAAGTATCTCCCTGTGTGATAATTGTCTGATCAGCGAACAAACAGAGGAGACAAAACAATATAACCACACATGTGGCAGCAATCTGATTGTTCCTGATGGGCGGCACAGGCAGAGATAAGGTTAAATAAAATCACTTGGGTACAATCTACCTTAACCGGTCTCTTGGCTTACACGCCCCCACACTGAACGTATAATCAAACTGATTACTGTATTTTTCACCCTATAAGACGGGCGGGAGGAGATAGCAGTGCGTCTTATTGGGCAAATGTAAAAAAAAAAAAAAAAAAAGTATACTTACATGAGTCTCGCCTCCTGAGCTGGCACTTGTTGACACTTCAGGTGTTTGTGTCAGTGAGCACTGACACCAGAGGAGTAGTGGCGGCACCGGAAGCCAGAGTGGGGACACAGCATGCTCGCTCTGGCTTCTGGCGCTGCCACTGCCTTTCAGGTGTCAGTGCACCCTGACACAAACACCTGATAGGCAGTAGCAGGGCTGGATTCAAAGCTCTGAACACTGTCCCCGCTCTGGATTCCAGCCCCGCTACTGCCTCTTGGGCCGGCTGATACACGAAAGGCAGTGGCGGTGCCGGAAAGCCAGAGTTCATATAGGTATACTTTTTTTCTGGGGGGTTGGGGGTAATACCCCACTGAATAAGGGGATGGAGAGGGGCTGGAGGAATGCCACTCTGCCTATATGGGGAATGGGATGGGGGGGATGCTACACTGCCTATGGGCAATGGGAGGGGGGATGCCACACTGCCTATGGGAAATGGGAGGGGGAATGCCACACTGCCTATATGGGCAATGGGAGGGGGAATGCCACACTGCCTATGGGCAATGGGAGGGGGATGCCACACTGCCTATATGGGGAATGGGAGGGCAGAATGCCACACTGCCTATGGGCAATGGGAGGGGGGATGCCACACTGCCTATGGGAAATGGGAGGGGGGATGCCACACTGCCTATGGGTAATGGGAGGGGGGATGGCACACTGCCTATGGGCAATGGGAGGGGGGATGCCACACTGCCTATGGGAATGGGAGGGGGGAAAGCAACACTGCCTATGAAGAATGAGAGGGGGGGAATGCCACACTGCCTATGGGAACGGGAGGGGGGGGAGATGCCACACTCCCCATGGGCAATGGGAGGGGGGATGCCACACTGCCTATGGAGAATGGGAGGGGGGATTGTCACACTGCCTGCAATGGGGTGTTTTAGCACAACATATAGTTTAGAATATATATATATTTTTTCCTCCTCCAAATCCTAGGTGCGTCTTATAGGGAGAAAAATACGGTAATAATCACCCAAACTATATACAGTTAAACAGCTATCTGCAATCTATGTCACAGTCTATGGATTACACCACAGATACATAGTCAGGAAATCTCTTTTGGGGTAAAGGAAAGCTAAGAGGGGGGGGGGATGGGTGCAGCCACACCAGTGCTCATCCTGGAATTAGTAAATCTCAGTCATTCCTAAACAAAAGACCCAGAACAGGCAATTCGGAGAAGCCCAATCCCACAGAGGAGCGGCCAGTTCACATTTGTTTTCAGACTCCCTGTTCTGAGGTTTCTAGGAAAGCCTTGGCCACAGACTTGCACTTTCTAACCTCTGGGGCCCCTCATATCCTGACGTGTTTATCTTACGGGCGTGCCAGCCATTGTTGGGATCACTATAACGGCAGCTGCTCAGCACAGGCCTCCAGACATCACTTTCTCCAGAAAGTTTCCTGCATATTACAATGTATCTCCCTTTTATTCACCAATACTGCGATGCTGACATGGATATTTTCCTGAGAACATAGAGCAGCACGCTGTTTCCCATGACCAATAAAAAAAGGCTGGACAATCTATTTAGGCAATTATGTAACGTATGATTCCCCCCTCATAACGGCATAATGATTTGGGATGCCCTGAAGTTTAAAACCCTGAGGGTCACCATATCATCATATGGACCAAGGATCCCAGGGCCCATACATGGCCCTTGTCCAGAATCTCCGCTCGTTGCTGTCTGCATGACTGACCGCCTTCAATGTCTGCTTGCAGAGATGCTCAGGCTCAGCATTGCCACAGCATCCCCGCTCCCACTGCCAGATGAAATTCAAGTCTGACGGGAATGTAGGGTGAGGATGCCAATGCCAACCGAGGGATGACAGATCAAGGTAAGTGTACGGGGATCGGGATGCCCCTCAGGAAGGAAAAAGTCTTTTAGACTTTAGGGCTGGACTAAACAGGTTTTGGTCCACATTAAATGATTTATAAAGAGAGTAAACAATACACATATATACAAAAGAATTTATAGCAAGTTTAAATGTATCAGTATTCTCACCATACTCCAACCGGAGGACAACAGCCAGTTGATAGGTCCCACTCAGGATCATACATCACCTGTTATATAGTTACACACTACATCCAGGCTCATCATCAGCCAGGAAGCCCTGTGATGCAAAGCCAGCAATCAAAAAATTAGTTTATGCACAGTGCATACAGGTTAGTGATACAAATATGATACAGGTTAGTGATACAAATATGATACAGGTTAGTGATACAAATATGATACAGGTTAGTGATACAAATATACAATTTTTTTTTTTTTTATTACACCTACAGGATAATGTTAATCGGGTATATAGAGAGAGTGGTTACTGTGGCTGCCGAGCTCTTTATGATTCTGGCATGCTGGTGCAGAATGAGCATGCTCGGCTTGGTCTGTTGTAGAGACATCTAGTGTTCAGTCTGAGGTATTACCTCTGCTGGCAGCACCAGTTAAAGTGGACCAAAACCCAGGATTTTGACTATCCTGGGTTTTGGTCCTTGCCCCTAGGGATGCGCCGCTGTGTGAAACCCCGCAGGTCGCCGAAACAAACTCACCTTTTCCTGGACCTACGGCACATGCAGAGCCGCTCGTGTCCAATCAGCGCGCTCGGATCCGCTCACATCAGGTCGTCTAAGCTTTTGTCTGCGGACCTGATTAAGAATTGCTAGGGAGAGTCCAGGTATGGTCAGTCCAACTGAGGAACAAAAAGGCTACAAAATGCATCATTGCACACCTCCCTTCATTTGATATATAATTCCCGGAGGACAGGTAAGTATTTCCTACATTTGGAGCTGAATGTTTAGTGCAGACCTTGTGTTGTTGATCTGAGGTTTGCTCTGTTACTTATCAGAGAACTGTCAGATAATGTCTCCCGACATCTAAGCCGAGCTCTTGCTGACTGTTATGTGACAACACCAGGTCACCATGGTAACAGATAGACAACTGTTCTGAATGAATTCATGCTGAAAACAAAGATATCCCTGCTTCCTATTGGAGGTTAGATGCAGTAACAGAGGGTGGGGGGCCTCTGCGGCAAAGTCCAGGCTGGATGTAATCCATGTTATGAATTCTTGTCCGTATTCCATATCCTGCCATGCCAGCATCTCTTCTCCTGCCCTGTCCATATTCCATATCCTGCCATGCCAGCATCTCTTGTCCTGCCCTGTCCATATTCCATATCCTGCCATGCCAGCATCTCTTGTCCTGCCCTGTCCATGTTCCATATCCTGCCATGCCAGCATCTCTTCTCCTGCCCTGTCCATGTTCCATATCCTGTCATGCCAGCATCTCTTGTCCTGCCCAGTCCATGTTCCATATCCTGCCATGCCAGCATCTCTTGTCCTGCCCTGTCCATGTTCCATATCCTGCCATACCAGCATCTCTTGTCCTGCCCTGTCCATGTTCCATATCCTGCCATGCCAGCATCTCTTGTCCTGCCCTGTCCATGTTCCATATCCTGCCATGCCAGCATCTCTTGTCCTGCCCAGTCCATGTTCCATATCCTGCCATACCAGCATCTCTTCTCCTGCCCTGTCCATATTCCATATCCTGCCATGCCAGCATCTCTTGTCCTGCCCTGTCCATGTTCCATATCCTGCCATACCAGCATCTCTTGTCTTGCCCTGTCCATGTTCCATATCCTGCCATACAAGCATCTCTTGTCCTGCCCTGTCCATGTTCCATATCCTGCCATGCCAGCATCTCTTGTCCTGCCCTGTCCATGTTCCATATCCTGCCATGCCAGCATCTCTTGTCCTGCCCTGTCCATGTTCCATATCCTGCCATGCCAGCATCTCTTGTCCTGCCCAGTCCATGTTCCATATCCTGCCATACCAGCATCTCTTCTCCTGCCCTGTCCATATTCCATATCCTGCCATACCAGCATCTCTTGTCCTGCCCTGTCCATGTTCCATATCCTGCCATACAAGCATCTCTTGTCCTGCCCTGTCCATGTTCCATATCCTGCCATGCCAGCATCTCTTGTCCTGCCCTGTCCATATTCCATATCCTGCCATGCCAGCGTCTCTTCTCCTGCCCTGTCCATATTCCATATCCTGCCATACCAGCATCTCTTGTCCTGCCCTGTCCGTATTCATATCCTGCCATGCCAGAATCTCTTGTCCTGCCCTGTCCATGTTCCATATCCTGCCATACCAGCATCTCTTCTCCTGCCCTGTCCATATTCCATATCCTGCCATACCAGCATCTCTTGTCCTGCCCAGTCCATGTTCCATATCCTGCCATACCAGCATCCCTTGTCCTGCCCTGTCCGTATTCCATATCCTGCCATGCCAGCATCTCTTGTCCTGCCCAGTCCATGTTCCATATCCTGCCATACCAGCATCCCTTGTCCTGCCCTGTCCGTATTCCATATCCTGCCATGCCAGCATCTCTTGTCCTGCTCCGGCCATATTCCATATCCTGCCATGCCAGCATCTCCTGCCCTGCCCATATCCCACATCCCGCCATACCAGCATCCCTTGTCCTGCCCTGTCCATATTCCATATCCTGCCATGTCAGCATCTCCTGTTCTGCCCTGTCCATATTTCATATCCTGCCATGCCAGCATCTCTTGTCCTGCTCCGGCCATATTCCATATCCTGCCATGCCAACATCTCCTGCCCTGCCCTGTCCATATTCCATATCCTGCCATGTCAGCATCTCTTGTCCCGCCCTGTCCGTTTTCCATGTCCTGCCATGCCAGCATCTCTTGTCTTGCCCTGTCCATATTCCTTATACCGCCATACCAGCATCTCTTGTCCTGCCCTGTCCATATTCCATATCCTGCCATACCAGCATCTCTTGTCCTGCCCTGTCCATATTCCATATCCTGCCATACCAGCATCTCTTGTCCTGCCCAGTCCATATTCCATATCCTGCCATTCCAGCATCTCTTGTCCTGCCCTGTCCATATTCCATATCCTGCCATTCCAGCATCTCTTGTCCTGCCCTGTCCATATTCCATATCCTGCCATGCCAGCATCTCTTGTCTTGCCCTATCCGTATTCCATAGCCCGCCATGCCAGCGTCTCTTGTGCTGCCCTGTCCATATCCCACATCCCGCCATACCAGCATCCCTTGTCCTGCCCTGTCCATATTCCATATCCTGCCATGTCAGCATCTCCTGTTCTGCCCTGTCCATATTTCATATCCTGCCATGCCAGCATCTCTTGTCCTGCTCCGGCCATATTCCATATCCTGCCATGCCAGCATCTCCTGCCCTGCCCTGTCCATATTCCATATCCTGCCCTGTCAGCATCTCTTGTCCCGCCCTGTCCGTATTCCATGTCCTGCCATGCCAGCATCTCTTGTCTTGCCCTGTCCATATTCCTTATACCGCCATACCAGCATCTCTTGTCCTGCCCTGTCCATATTCCATATCCTGCCATTCCAGCATCTCTTGTCCTGCCCTGTCCATATTCCATATCCTGCCATGCCAGCATCTCTTGTCTTGCCCTATCCGTATTCCATAGCCCGCCATGCCAGCGTCTCTTGTGCTGCCCTGTCCATATCCCACATCCCGCCATACCAGCATCCCATGTCCTGCCCTGTCCGTATTCCATGTCCCGCCATGCCAGCATCTCTTGTCCTGCCCTGTCCATATTCCATATCCTGCCATACCAGCATCCCTTGTCCTGCCCTGTCCATATTCAATATCCCGCCATGCCAGCATCTCTTGTCTTGCCCTATCCGTATTCCATATCCCGCCATGCCAGCATCTCTTGTCCTGCCCTGTCCATATTCCATATCCTGCCATACCAGCATCTCTTGTCCTGCTCTGTCCGTATTCCATGTCCTGCCATGCCAGCATCTCTTGTCCTGCCCTGTCCATATTCCATATTCTGCCATACCAGCATCTCTTGTCCTGCTCTGTCCGTATTCCATGTCCTGCCATGCCAGCATCTCTTGTCCTGCCCTGTCCATATTCCATATTCTGCCATTCCAGCATCTCTTGTCCTGCCCTGTCCATATTCCATATCCTGCCATACAAGCATCTCTTGTCCTGCTCCGGCCATATTCCATATCCTGCCATGCCAGCATCTCCTGCCCTGCCCTGTCCATATTCCATATCCTGCCATGTCAGCATCTCTTGTCCCGCCCTGTCCGTATTCCATGTCCTGCCATGCCAGCATCTCTTGTCCTGCCCTGTCCATATTCTGCCATTCCAGCATCTCTTGTCCTGCCCTGTCCATATTTCATATCCTGCCATGCCAGCATCTCTTGTCCTGCTCCGGCCATATTCCATATCCTGCCATGCCAGCATCTCCTGCCCTGCCCTGTCCATATTCCATATCCTGCCATGTCAGCATCTCTTGTCCCGCCCTGTCCGTATTCCATGTCCTGCCATGCCAGCATCTCTTGTCTTGCCCTGTCCATATTCCTTATACCGCCATACCAGCATCTCTTGTCCTGCCCTGTCCATATTCCATATCCTTCCATTCCAGCATCTCTTGTCCTGCCCTGTCCATATTCCATATCCTGCCATTCCAGCATCTCTTGTCCTGCCCTGTCCATATTCCATATCCTGCCATTCCAGCATCTCTTGTCCTGCCCTGTCCATATTCCATATCCTGCCATTCCAGCATCTCTTGTCCTGCCCTGTCCATATTCCATATCCTGCCATGCCAGCATCTCTTGTCTTGCCCTATCCATATTCCATAGCCCGCCATGCCAGCGTCTCTTGTGCTGCCCTGTCCATATCCCACATCCCGCCATACCAGCATCCCATGTCCTGCCCTGTCCGTATTCCATGTCCCGCCATGCCAGCATCTCTTGTCCTGCCCTGTCCATATTCCATATCCTGCCATACCAGCATCCCTTGTCCTGCCCTGTCCATATTCAATATCCCGCCATGCCAGCATCTCTTGTCTTGCCCTATCCGTATTCCATATCCCGCCATGCCAGCATCTCTTGTCCTGCCCTGTCCATATTCCATATCCTGCCATACCAGCATCTCTTGTCCTGCTCTGTCCGTATTCCATGTCCTGCCATGCCAGCATCTCTTGTCCTGCCCTGTCCATATTCCATATTCTGCCATACCAGCATCTCTTGTCCTGCTCTGTCCGTATTCCATGTCCTGCCATGCCAGCATCTCTTGTCCTGCCCTGTCCATATTCCATATTCTGCCATACCAGCATCTCTTGTCCTGCTCTGTCCGTATTCCATGTCCTGCCATACCAGCATCCCTTGTCCTGCCCTGTCCATATTCAATATCCCGCCATGCCAGCATCTCTTGTCTTGCCCTATCCGTATTCCATATCCCGCCATGCCAGCATCTCTTGTCCTGCCCTGTCCATATTCCATATCCTGCCATACCAGCATCTCTTGTCCTGCTCTGTCCGTATTCCATGTCCTGCCATGCCAGCATCTCTTGTCCTGCCCTGTCCATATTCCATATTCTGCCATACCAGCATCTCTTGTCCTGCTCTGTCCGTATTCCATGTCCTGCCATGCAAGCATCTCTTGTCTTGCCCTGTCCATATTCCTTATCCCGCCATACCAGCATCTCTTGTCCTGCCCTGTCCATATTCCATATCCTGCCATTCCAGCATCTCTTGTCAAGCCCTGTCCGTATTCCATGCCCTGCCATGCCAGCATCTCTTGTCCTGCCCTGTCCATATTCCATATCCTGCCATTCCAGCATCTCTTGTCAAGCCCTGTCCATATTCCATATCCTGCCATACCAGCATCTCTTGTCCTGCTCTGTCCGTATTCCATGTCCTGCCATGCCAGCATCTCTTGTCCTGCCCTGTCCATATTCCATATTCTGCCATACCAGCATCTCTTGTCCTGCTCTGTCCGTATTCCATGTCCTGCCATGCCAGCATCTCTTGTCCTGCCCTGTCCATATTCCATATTCTGCCATTCCAGCATCTCTTGTCCTGCCCTGTCCATATTCCATATCCTGCCATACAAGCATCTCTTGTCCTGCTCCGGCCATATTCCATATCCTGCCATGCCAGCATCTCCTGCCCTGCCCTGTCCATATTCCATATCCTGCCATGTCAGCATCTCTTGTCCCGCCCTGTCCGTATTCCATGTCCTGCCATGCCAGCATCTCTTGTCCTGCCCTGTCCATATTCTGCCATTCCAGCATCTCTTGTCCTGCCCTGTCCATATTTCATATCCTGCCATGCCAGCATCTCTTGTCCTGCTCCGGCCATATTCCATATCCTGCCATGCCAGCATCTCCTGCCCTGCCCTGTCCATATTCCATATCCTGCCATGTCAGCATCTCTTGTCCCGCCCTGTCCGTATTCCATGTCCTGCCATGCCAGCATCTCTTGTCTTGCCCTGTCCATATTCCTTATACCGCCATACCAGCATCTCTTGTCCTGCCCTGTCCATATTCCATATCCTGCCATTCCAGCATCTCTTGTCCTGCCCTGTCCATATTCCATATCCTGCCATTCCAGCATCTCTTGTCCTGCCCTGTCCATATTCCATATCCTGCCATTCCAGCATCTCTTGTCCTGCCCTGTCCATATTCCATATCCTGCCATTCCAGCATCTCTTGTCCTGCCCTGTCCATATTCCATATCCTGCCATGCCAGCATCTCTTGTCTTGCCCTATCCATATTCCATAGCCCGCCATGCCAGCGTCTCTTGTGCTGCCCTGTCCATATCCCACATCCCGCCATACCAGCATCCCATGTCCTGCCCTGTCCGTATTCCATGTCCCGCCATGCCAGCATCTCTTGTCCTGCCCTGTCCATATTCCATATCCTGCCATACCAGCATCCCTTGTCCTGCCCTGTCCATATTCAATATCCCGCCATGCCAGCATCTCTTGTCTTGCCCTATCCGTATTCCATATCCCGCCATGCCAGCATCTCTTGTCCTGCCCTGTCCATATTCCATATCCTGCCATACCAGCATCTCTTGTCCTGCTCTGTCCGTATTCCATGTCCTGCCATGCCAGCATCTCTTGTCCTGCCCTGTCCATATTCCATATTCTGCCATACCAGCATCTCTTGTCCTGCTCTGTCCGTATTCCATGTCCTGCCATGCCAGCATCTCTTGTCCTGCCCTGTCCATATTCCATATTCTGCCATACCAGCATCTCTTGTCCTGCTCTGTCCGTATTCCATGTCCTGCCATACCAGCATCCCTTGTCCTGCCCTGTCCATATTCAATATCCCGCCATGCCAGCATCTCTTGTCTTGCCCTATCCGTATTCCATATCCCGCCATGCCAGCATCTCTTGTCCTGCCCTGTCCATATTCCATATCCTGCCATACCAGCATCTCTTGTCCTGCTCTGTCCGTATTCCATGTCCTGCCATGCCAGCATCTCTTGTCCTGCCCTGTCCATATTCCATATTCTGCCATACCAGCATCTCTTGTCCTGCTCTGTCCGTATTCCATGTCCTGCCATGCAAGCATCTCTTGTCTTGCCCTGTCCATATTCCTTATCCCGCCATACCAGCATCTCTTGTCCTGCCCTGTCCATATTCCATATCCTGCCATTCCAGCATCTCTTGTCAAGCCCTGTCCGTATTCCATGCCCTGCCATGCCAGCATCTCTTGTCCTGCCCTGTCCATATTCCATATCCTGCCATTCCAGCATCTCTTGTCAAGCCCTGTCCGTATTCCATATCCGGCCATACCAGCATCTCTTGTCTTGCCGTCTGTATTCCATGTCCTGCCATACCAGCATCCCTTGTCCTGCCCTGTCCGTATTCCATATCCTGCCATGCCAGCATCTCTTGTCCTGCCCTGTCCATATTCCATATCCTGCCATGCCAGCATCTCTTGTCCTGCCCTGTCCATATTCCATATCCCGCCAAGTCAGCATCTCTTGTCCTGCCCTGTCCATATTCCATATCCCGCCATGCCAGCATTTTTTGTCCTGCCCTGTCCATATGCCACATCCCGCCATACCAGCATCCCTTGTCCTGCCCTGTCCGTATTTCATATCCCGCCATACCAGCACCTCTTGTCCTGCCCTGTCTGTATTCCATGTCCTGCCATACCAGCATCTCTTGTCCTGCCCTGTCCATATTCCACGTCCTGCTATGCCAGAATCTCTTGTCCTGCCCTGTCCGTATTTCATTTCCTGCCATACCAGCATCTCTTGTCCTGCCCTATCCATATTCCATATCCTGCCCTGCCCGTATTCCATGTCCTGCCATGACAGTATCTCTTGTCCTGCTCTGTCCATATTCCATATCCTGCCATGCCAGCATCTCTTGTCTTGCCCTGTCCATATTCCATATCCTGCCATGCCAGCATCTCTTGTCTTGCCCTGTCCATATTCCATATCCTGCCATACCAGCATCTCTTGTCCTGCCCTGTCCATATTCCATATCGTGCCATGCCAGCATCTCTTGTCCTGCCCTGTCCATATTCCATATCCTGCCATACCAGCATCTCTTGTCCTGCCCTGTCCATATTCCATATCCTGCCATGCCAGCATCTCTTGTCCTGCTCTGTCCATATTCCATATCCTGCCATGCCAGCATCTCTTGTCTTGCCCTGTTCATATTCCATATCCTGCCATGCCAGCATCTCTTGTCTTGCCCTGTCCATATTCCATATCCTGCCATGCCAGCATCTCTTGTCTTGCCCTGTCCGTAATCCATGCCCTGTTATGTCAGCAAGCCTCGTCCTGCCATGCCAGTACGTCATGCCCTACTGTGCCATGTCCCTTCATGCCACTATTCCTTGTCCCTTCATGCCACTATTCCTTGTACTGCCATATATTCTATGTCCTGCCATGCCAGCAGTCAGTAACCCCTTGTCCTGCCATGCTAGTATTTCCCTGTCCAACCATGCCAACATCCTGTATCCAACCTGACCCACATCCAGTGTCCAGTTGTGTCCTATTCCTGGTGTATCTAGTCCTGCCCAGAATCCAGTCTTGCCCATCATGAGAGAAAGTTTGACTCGCTGCTGCCAGCTAGGAGAAACTCCATGATACCAGTCGAGAATTACACTTTACTTGAGCCTAGAAACCCACCTTGCCAACACCCCATGCTCTAATCATCTCCGGCCTCTGAAGCTGATCTCCTTGGAGGGGTCACTGCTCTGTAAGTGACAGTAATCAGTGTGGTGTCTGATCCCTCTTTCTTTTTCGAGTCTGTATTAACTTCTGTCAGAAATTAGTTAGCAATCAGACCAGGAATTCTGGGTGGTAAAAAACCTAGGCTGGCTCCATTGAATCCCTTTTCCTTTGTTGGGGTTCGGTAGAAGATCACAGTTCTCCTTTCCCTACCTTAGAAGACCCAGCTTATATGATCAGGGCCAATAGCTCCACCAATGGCTAGACCCACTGCCAATTTGCCGGAATATATGCTTATGGAGTGGTAGTATGTGTGCAATATTAAAGCAGATCTAAAATATACCTTGTAACTTTGTACCAGTGAGGGTCCTGGTCAACATGGTCATAAAACTAACCTAACCAACCCCCAAGACCCTGTATGTGAGCTCTGCATTAAAAATGCACTCACCTTTTCTCTGGCAGAGCTCCACCTGACTGCAGTACAGCAGTGTGCAGCTGTTTCCTGCAGACAGAACTCCAGTAGCATAGTATAGCCACGAGGGGACAAAATAATCAGTTAAAGGCACTGTAAACCCAGCGGCAGAAAAAGGGCGGCAAGCAGCTCACTTGATGTATGTTCCATGTGCTTTTCCTGCAGTGTCCGGGTAGACGCTGTAGCAGAGCTTCAAAGTTTGCCTGTCTTTCAATGTAATTCCTCCAGGACCATGTAGAAAACAGCCACTATCCCTTGGTGCTCTCGGTGTGAGCAAGCACGGCAAGTCACAGTGCTTAAGCTGTCTCTAACCACAGCAGAGCATGCTCAAGACTCATAAAGCAGTGCCATGACACACCTTTCCCAGTTAAAGCGGACCAAAACCAGCGGACCAAATTTTTACCTAGAATCCCCTGAATTGCTCCCCCTATGAAGAGAACCTTTTGCTAATTCTCACTGCTCCTGCTTCACACTAATCCCAGATAATGGTGTTTGTTTTAGCTATAAAGCTCCGTCTCCTCCATTCATTACCACTGTTGTGTGTGGCAATGATTTCATTGCCGCACCTATGCAATGACTGATCCCCTGCCACAAAACCAATGTTGTGGACATTTCGAAAAGCAAAAATATCCATTCTAGAAGGGAGTATCGGCAGGGGCTTTGGTCAAATGCATTTCACAAGTTCAGTGTGTTTTGGTCCGCTTTAAGCCAGAAAGTGACTTCAGTTAGAATACATAAGGTATTTACATAATCTCAGATGCTGTAAAATAGTTTATTTTATACTGTTCCAATTGGAGATAGAGGTGGAAGGAAGTTAGGATGTGCCTGGACAGGGACAGAGGGCACAAAAAATGATTGGTTTTGAACTTAAAAGAAATGTAACGCTTGATTGCCATTAGATGTTGCTGGGACTCCCCATAAAAAATGACAGTTGGTGTGGGGCTGAAGTTAATGAATCAGTGTGGCTGGGCACAGTTCTGGGGGTGATGCAGGAGCAGACATGAGCCTCCATTTATAGGAAGCTGATTTCTGCCCGTGGCATCTACTGAAATATTATTCACTGAGTGACGCCGTTTCCTGACACAGCGACACAATTGCAATAACACGGCGAGCCGCGCATGCACCCGGCCTGTGTCACTGTTTATGATCTCCAAACATATAAGGCATTGTTATGCCTAGAGGACGACGATAAAAGACGTGCAGATAAACAAGCGGCAATTCCCGGAATCACCATGCTGCGGGAAAAGATAAAAGGAAAACGTCTCCAACTGACTTAAAGCAGAACTCCAGTGCTATTCCTATCTGTCATTGCATCCAGTTTAGCCTTCGAATCAGAACCTAGTAAGCTCTCTCCAGCCAGGCTGCTCCTTACATTTCATTGCTTGTACAAAGATATCAACCCAGGTGCAGCCTCTGCTCTACCCAGGGCCTCCTCCTCTGCTAAACCCTGATTTTCTCCCACTCTCAGCTTCAGAACTTCACATGTGGCGCTCCAGTCCTCTGGAATAGCTTCCCACATACAATTTATCACTCCCCATCCCTTCGAACCGTCACAACTCACCTGTTCAGGCCTATCATCTGGCTTTCGTTACACACTCGACACTATTCAGAGCATTTGTCACTATGTTAAGTACATACTAGTTGCACGCTAGATTGTGAGCAAAACCCTCACTCCTATTTTGCTCATTTAACAAGTTATATTTAAACCGGACCTTCACACTAAATAAGAGCCATATATATCTTATATGTTTCCCCCACGCTGTACATACAGATTGCTCACATAAAAAATCATCCTACCTGCATATACTGCATTTTCTGAGGGTCTTATTTATCACGGGCTAGCGCCAGGTAGTGTCTGACGAGCGCCAGGTACCGCCAGCTATCGGCGGCTACCGACTCAAGTACGCCCGACGGCGGTCACAATGACGCATTTATCAAGCAAAATGAGGCTAGCGCCGGCGAGAGCGACGGCTAGCGCGGCATTCATCATGAAGCCGCCTGGACCGAACAGCGCCGCTGCAAATTCCTTCACAGCGCCAGGTATGAGCTGTCGCTCCCTGGCGATGTCCAATGCATTTCAATGGAGCAATCTATAATTAATCATAATTAATTGGTATTAATTTTTTTTTTTTTTTTTTTTTAATGTCAAAAATTCGGAGACCACTTCTGCAATGTTAGGATTTATTTTTAAGTAAAAAAAAATGTAAAAAAAAATTTGTGCAGAATTGATCTAACAGGTCTGATATTAATGTATTCATATTACAAAATGATTCTAAAAACATGTATAATGTTACAATCAAAAAATATGGTTGTTTAGGGGTTAAAAACTAGTTAACACCCATCGCCGCCAGCGCTCTGGGGTTTAAACAAGGAATGGACAGCGACAGCAAATTTGGAGCGTGATTTGTTAATGAATATGAAGCTAGCCGTTCGCTCTGGCCATTCGTTGTCAGGCGCTCACATACAACGCTGAACCTGTGAAACAGCGACCCCTAAGCCCGTATTCAACATTACCGCACACCGACTGAGTCGCTGTCAACAAGCTAACGCCGGCCAAGCACAGCGAATACTAGCTGGCGCTGAAAAAATCACGCTACAGTCGCTCATCTGTCGCTACCTGGCGCTATTAATGAATCGGCCTCCAAGACTTTAAACATCCAAGATGGTGGCCCATGGAAGTGCAGGCTGCCTGCAAACAGGAAGTGTGTTCCGACTATAACCCCGCTCCCCTGCACTTTTGAACCCTCTCCTCTCCTCAGTATGTGATGCTACTAAACCAAGATGGCGGCGCCCGTATCCTAGAGTGCTGAACAGAGTTGCAGACCAGTGAGGGAAAGAATAAAATGTAAGTGACTAAAAATGTTAAATATATTAATTTTAGGGAGTGCGCATGCGTGCAGGGCGTGGATGGCCACATAGGACCGCGTTCTGCTGAAGCCCAGAGCCCCGGCCCCATACAGCGCAATAGCAAGCGGCGGATTTGCCCCCCCGAGGTTCGGGCAGACCCCTACCTCTTCTCTTGTGGATCGGTGGCGGTCCCCGGAGCAAGGGTGAGCAGCGCTGATCAGAGGAGAGGGACGGCAGCCATCTTGTCCTCGGCTGCGCAGGGGCAGCAGCAGCAGCTTCTGTGTGTCTCTCCTTGGGGCTCCCACGTAGTAGAGGAGTTCCCCCTTCTGCAAAAAGTAGCTGCTGCAATCCCAGCATAGTTCCCCGAGCCATCTGCTGCTGGGAACTGGTGCCCTGAATTGAGCCCTTCCTCCTCTTAAGCCTGTAACAACAGGAAGTGAAGCAGATCAGCTCTCCCGACCTCTCCTTCACAAGCCACTATACTTATCAAGATCCTCCTGGTCTCACTAAGGTTTTGGGGCTGACCCTATGTTGCAGAATCACTGGCACATAGCTGTAAAGCTTGCCACCCTCCTTCTATTGTCCCTCCATTGATGCTTATTGTAGTGAGCCTTCCTTCAAGTTACAAAGCCTTCATAAAGGGGCAGTACACCTTTTTTGTATCCTGATGAGTTTGAATCATTTATCGTCTTCTTATAGTGCAGTTTGCTTCACCTGATCCATTTACCCTCTCAAGCTACTAAATAAGCCCCACCTGCTGACCTTTGGGGTGCACCTCTGTCCTTAGTTGGCCCTACTCCTCTGACCTATTAATTAAATCCGGGGTCCAGCTTAACGCCTCCACCTAGTCTTGCCAACGCTATGGAGACCTCCACTCCACCCCAGAGCGACCCTCAAACACCCGCGGACCTCTTACCTGAAGACGAGTCCTGGATGGACGATTCCTTGCACGGCTCCCCAGCGAGGTCGCAACCACCGCCACTTGATAGAAGTCATGCTCGAAAAAGCTTTCGAGCGGTGGGCCTTAAATATTACATCCCAGATTACTGTTAACCTCTCCGCTGAAATAAAAGAATTGGGTCAAAGAGTCAATAATCTAGAGCACCAATCCACAGCACAGGGCTCAGAACTTTCTTCCCTTGGGTCGGATTTGGAGGCCTTAAAGGAGGAAAACCTCATCCTCCACCACAAGCTTGAAGACATGGAGAACCGCTCACGGAGGGCTAACATCAGGATAAGAGGTATTCCAGAAGAAGTCTCTGATCTACAATCCACCGTTACTGTCCTCTTCCAAGAGCTCGCCCCGGTCATCCCTATTGAAAGGCTGGAATTTGATAGAATCCATCGAGCCTTGCAGAAAAAGAGCGGACGGCCTTCCGCGGGACGTGTTAGTGAAACTCCATTTCTACCGCACGAAAGAACAACTTATGTTAGCCGCACGGGATCAAGGAACTCTCAAATTCCAGAACTTTGAGTATCAACCCTTCGCAGACTTGTCTCCCCAAACCATCACCAGAAGGCGTGCCATGAAACCCTCACTTGAACTGCAAGCAAAAGGGATCCGGTATAAATGGGGATTCCCCTTCAAAATCTCTTTGGGCTATTTGGATCAGTGCTATGAGGCATCCACTCCACAAGAACTGGAAGCCGCTCTGGCCTCTGTCGGCTTGAGGGCTCCTGCCGCCACTACAGCCGCTCCTCCGCAAAAGAAAAGAGCACTTTCATTTTCGCCAGCACCCAAGGACAAGCATGGTCCTCGAAGGGGCATCCAGTCTACGAGCAAAGTCGCGGGGGTGCTTGTCCACAGGTTCGGTATGCTGGTCGCGGGGGAGGCTTGAGGCGTAGGATTCCCTCTGTAATATACGGGGGATCTTGCCCCTCACCCTCCCAACGCGGCAATTGCCTAGGATGTATTTTGGAAGTCCTTGTTCTTTAATGTCGGGACTCTTTTTTTCATGACCCTTAAGGTCCCTTTGCTGGTTGAGCCCCGTTTGGTTCACTTCTTGTTTTACAAATACTTACACTAATAAGATATAGAATGTTATTTGAAACACTGTTGCTTAATGGTTTTGTTTTCAGGTAAAGTGGGTCGGGTGCTTGGGCTTCAATGCCTGCACACTCCTTGCTCCCTCTCTTGCCGGGACTCCGCCGAGTCAGGAAGCCGCATTGTCTCTACTCCGGTGGGAAATTTTATTTTACTAAGGAAGGTTTTGCATTTCTCATTGCTGTTGATTTATAATGTTCCCTGTATCTCCCCCCTTTCTTTTCCTTTCCCTCCCCCCCCCCTCTTTTCCTCGGGTGTCCAGCCCCCCTAGGCTAACAGATATTTTATTGCTTATAAATGGCGGTTAAACTTATTTCGCTGAATGTTCAGGGCCTGAATGCCCCCCAAAAAAGAGTAAAGGCATTTTGTCAGATGAGGGCCCTACATGCCGATATTGTCTTCTTCCAAGAGACCCATTTCATTAAGAAGAACACTCCTAAATTTCTTAGCTCAGACTACCCTCTCTTCTTTACGGCATCTGCGGATACCAAACAGAGTGGGGTCCTTATTGCTTTTAAGCGCTCTTTCCCTTTCTCTATGGAGCAGACAATACGGGACCCCCTTGGTCGCTTCCTCATCCTGACAGGTATGGTCCAAGACCAAGCAGTCACAATTATTACATATTATGCCCCCAATCAGAACCAGAATGCCTTTTTTGAGGAGTTCCTTAGGACTCTAGACCTCCAGGTTAAGGGGCTTCTCATATTGGCGGGTGACTCAAATCAAGTCCTGCACCCCACCCTGGACAGACAAACAGTAGGTCGGCCTTCGGTTCAACCTAGGGATGCCCCTTCAGGAAAAACATTCTGCTCTCTCCTTAACCACTATCACCTTGTGGACGTTTGGAGAGAAGTTCACCCCACTAAGAGAGACTACACTCACTGTTCTCACCCGCACAAGGTTTTCACAAGAATAGATCACATCTTTTTGCAGATGTCTTCCGTGCCCCACATCTCCCGCTCCTCTATTGTTCCGATAGTATGGTCTGACCACGACTTGTTTGCTGTTGAGTTGATCTCCCTGACCCAGAGATCCTCCCAGAGGTCCTGGAAGCTCTATGATCCCATGTTGTCCGATGAGGGGCTTCTTGAACGCTTCCGGAAGGAGATAGAGAACTTTTTCCTCCAGAACGTGGGATCGGTGAGCTCTGAGGCCTTGCTCTGGGAGGCCCATAAGGCTGTAATCCATGGAAATTTTATTCAAGAATCAGCCCGGTGCAAATCCTCACATAGGGAAAAGCTTCTCTCATTGCTTGATGCATACCACTTAGCCTCTTCCGCCTTTAAAGAGCATCCGACCAGACGCAACAGAATCAATCTTAACCAAGCAGGCGATCAACTTAAAGGAGCAGTATCGCGACATTTGCTTTAAAAAAGATAAATAATTAAATAGCCACACAAATGCTTCTAACATGTGTATAAATAATCTGGCGATAGAAATAGGAGAAAATATATGCCTTTCTTTTAAATTGCATAATTACAATGGCTCAGTCCATTTGCTGAATAGGGGGATCTGCTGAGTTGTATTTAGTGAGCTGCTTCATTTAGCCCACTGGTCTCCTAGCAACACTTTACCTCAGAGGCTGACACTGTAATCAGTGGTAACGGCTGTGTATGTGTGAGGTGCTGCTTTTGTTATGAGACCAGGTGACTCAAATGTGTAAAATCTATACAAAATAAACTAAACTGACTGAAAATAACTGGAATTCTTCTTTGAATAACTGTGCAGGAAAATCTAAAGGTATTAAAGTGGAACAAAACCCTGAGTTGCCGACCCTGAAGTCTATAAGACCCGGCCATTGACCTTGCCCCTTGGGCATTCTAAATCAGGATGCCCACTGTGTGAAACGACCCCTGGATAACCACAGATTCCCCCATTTTTCTGGCGCGCTCACGCAGATAGTCATTTAGACAGGCCGGGCAGCCAGGAAGGTTACTGCTCAGGCTCCCCATCTGCGTGCAAACAGAGCTGATTGGATGAGAGCCCGCGCATGCGCTGTGGGACAAGGAAAGGTACGTTTTCGCAGGCGAACTTGGGGATTTCACATATCAGGGCATCCCAAGTCGGGATGCCACTAGGGGCACAAAACAAAACTCCAGCTAGTGAAAATCCTGGGTTGGGCTTTGCTCAAAACACACAAAGCTGAAAGAAAGATCATATGGAAAAATGAAAAATAAGAATATGAAAGAGAAAATGGTAAACTGAAAGATTCTGCAGCAGAGCCAACATGAAGGGAAAACTGTCAAAATCAGCTAAATGACTTCTAGAGCTTTTCTCTGTTTTAGATATATACGTTCTGGCCAGGCAATGTTGCAATGTTGTTATCTTATGCTGGATAGCTGCCAGCACTGAACAGCTGGTACTTTGATACATTGTTTCACCCCTCTCCTCAGCGTGGAACAGGCCAGAGTGTCGGGTCCCGACACTCAGAAGACATAAACATGAGCTATTAGTCTCCAGCTGCTCAACACACACATCATTTTTTTCTAAATTTGTAATTCTTACTCCAACACTTACCTACATTCAAAGTACCATTTAAATATAAGTCACCAAGAAAAATTTGCGATACTGATCCTTTAACCTCTGTCTCCCAGGCGAAGCTGAACGCCAAATTAATCGGTCTAGGTTCAAGTGGTACCGCATTAGCAATAAACCAAACACCCCTCTTGCCAGAAGACTTAGGGGAATCACCCAGAGGACTAAGCCAGTGCGCATCAGGACCCTAGAGGGTACACTATCTAGCAACCCAGCGAGGGTGGTATCAACTTTCGGTAAACAGCTTGAAGACCTATATAAACCTAAGACTACGCTGAATGAGCGCCTTGCAGACAAGTTATTAGGACAACTTCATTTACCTTCTCTATCACCTGAGGCTAAGACCTTTTTAGACAAGCCGATCGGTCTGTCCGAGGTCCAGGAAGCCATTAACTCCTTAAAGATCGGGAAACAACCTGGCCCGGGCGGCTTCACCGCCCTCTACTATAAAAAATTCGCCCAGGTACTCTCTCCGCGCCTGGTCCGGATGTTTAACTCCCTTAGTAATGGTGACTCCTGGAGCACTGATGCACTCACAGCGGCTGTCTGCATGATACCCAAAGCCAATGTTGATACCACCCTCTGGTCCAACTATAGACCCATATCCTTATTAAATATCGATGTCAAGTTGCTCGCAAAAGTCCTAGCAGCACGACTCAATAGGTATATAGCATCCTTAATTTCCAAAGAGCAGGCAGGATTTATCCCTCAGCGCCAGGTGGGAGACAATATCCGCAAGGTCATTGATTTGGTCCACCATGTGAGGAAGGAGGGTCAACAGGCCATGCTACTAACTCTTGACATCCGAAAAGCATTTGACACCATAGCCTGGGACTACATACAACTTATATTGAAAAAGTGGGGCCTGGGTCCCTCCTTCACTTCATGGGTTTCCTCGTTATATGCTAATCCTGGTGCGTTTCACTTTGGGCAGAGGCACAAGACAAGTTGTCCCCTCTGCTTTTCGCCCTTGCGATCGAACCTCTATCCAGGCTAATACAGGCTAACACCAATATAGCGGGAACCACCATAGGGGGATATGAGCATAAGATTTCTCTATTTGCTGACGACATTCTGATGCTAATATCTAACCCTGTCACATCCCTCCCTAATCTCTTTCAAACCTTAGAAGTTTTTTCTAAGATTTCAGGCCTGCAGATTAATACGTCAAAGTCCCATGCCCTTAACATCACTCTCCCTGAAGGCTTCCTTTGACTTCTCCTGGCAAGAACGGTACATCAAGTATCTAGGTGTCAACCTGACAGCAGATTATGAATCCCTCTATGCCGCTAATTACCCCGCTATGCTTAAAGACCTCCCTGTTGTCTTCCTGGGCCAAGCTGCACCTTTCGTGGCTGGGTAGAATAGCCGCTGTAAAAATTACATGGGTCCCCAAAATGCTCTACTTCTTCTGGGTTTTGCCGGTTCCGATTCCCGCCATATGTCTGAAAGGCCTCCAATCTGCCTTAAATTCCTTCATTTGGGGTAAGCAGAAACCAAGGATAACTCGTTCGACCATGTACAGATCTAAACTACAGGGTGGCCTTGGAGTCCCCAACATTCTTCCGCTTGTCAGTTTGCGCAAATGGCTGCTGCTCATGCTGGAGATGATAGACCTCTATGGGTAGACATTGAGCAGGCCAGTTGCTCTCCGACAGCAATCTCAAATTTACTGTGGCTACCCTCAACAGTTCTTAAGGGCATTGACAACCCGGTCCTTAAACATTCCCTTAGAATCTGGAAAACCAACAGGTTAAAAGGCCATCTCGCCTCCCCCCAGACTCCTCTGCTTTCGGTTCTAGGTAATCCTGAATTTCTCCCAGCCTTTATGGAACCAACTGCATTTGGCTGGTGGAAAACACAAAACCTAGTAAGGATTAAGGACTTTGTTGTGCATAGAAGACTTATTACATTCCCGGAGCTTAAATCCCTTAGGAATATCCCGAGCAAGGAATACCTCCTCTTTTTACAAATAACCCACTATATAGCCGCCAAACTCAGGACGGGAGCAGGGTTAGGACCATCCTCACCATTTGAGTTCGTATGTGGGGCATATCCCCTTGGGAAGGGGACCATAGCCACGATTTATAAGATGCTGAGCGAAGACGTGGGAGCGCCCCTCCCAACCTATACGAACAGATGGGAAAATGATCTTTGCATCAGCTTATTGTCCAGTGATTGGAAAATAGCATGGCGAAACTCATTCCCATGGTTCCTGAACACCGGGGCCCAAGAGGTCAATACTAAGGTCCTACTCAGATGGTATCTTGTCCCGGATATGATCCACAGATTTTGTCCTTCTTACCCACCGGAGTGCTTTAGAGAATGTTGGCTCCAGGGATCATATATCCATATATGGTGGGAATGTAGGGTGGTTCGCCACTTCTGGGCTAAGGTCTATTATCTTTTAAGGAAAGCAACGGGGTTCTACCTGTCCCCCTCGCCTCAACTCGCCCTGCTTAATTTGAAACCATCCGACTGTACAAGGTCACAATTTCAGCTTATAAGGCACATCCTGACGGCTGCCAAACTCATTATAGCACACTCATGGAAGAAAAGAACGATCCCTAGTGGGAGCCTGATCCCTCGCATCAACAAAGTAATCCTTTTCGAGAAGATGTCAGCCTCGATGCAAGGTGACCTCACCCCCTTCATCGATACTTGGGAGGGTTGGATCGCTCACTTCCATCCCAAAAACTTTGACAGATCCCTCCTCACTTCTCAATGATGCACTGCACTCATCTCAAGTCAAGCAGTGGCTGGACACCCTCCAACCCCCCCCCCCCCCCGCCGCCGCACCCCCTACTCCTTTCCTCTTTTTTTTTTTTTTCTTACTGTCTTCCTATTTGTTTCACTCTAGCCTCCCTTCTTTCACCTTCCGTCTTTTATCCCCAGGTATGTGATTTCTTACTACACGTACCTTATATTTTGTCTTAAGACGACATTGTTACCTTTTGGTGTATAAGTTTACATCTTTTTGAAAGTCTTTACATGCTTTACAAAATGTACTGTATGCTGTAGTGCCTCTCTCATGACCTCAATAAAAAAATATTGTTTAAAAAAATATATATATTAATTTTAGATGCTGGGGAATAGTTTTTAAGGGTTTGGGCTTTTCATTTAATGATGCTGAAGATCCACTATGATACATCTCTGTCACATCTGACCTATAATACCCAGCATAATATATTTGTCTGACCCTTTCTGTAATATCTACCTTGTACAGCGCCATGGAAAATAATAGCGCTCTATAAATGAACAATAATAATCACCCCAGGCCCACCGAAATAAAGATTCCCATTCACCTCACCTCTACTGCCACTGAAAATATCCTCCCATGATCCTCTACAGCTGCTCTGCATTTAAAAGTAAGCATTTTCATAAGGCTCATAACGCTAGAGGCTCTGCAGAGACTACATATACCAGCAATCCTAACACTGTGACTGGCATGTGAATGTAGCTGGGGGGGGGGGTGTAAGCAGAGGTTGCAAAACATCTCCACCAGTCTTAAAGGGGTACCCTAGGCCAACCAAATAACATGATCCCCAATTCCCCACCTTCAATTTTCCTTCCTTCTAAAAAAGGATTTAGAGGGTCATTTATTTAAAAAGGTGCAGACGGCAATTGAATTCCTCGTCCGAGACGCTTGGCAGTGCCCGCATCGCTACGCCGGCTTCAGCCTGCAGGTGCTATCAGCTGTAGGCAGTGTTCTCAGCGCACGGCTTGTATATGCCTATGCACTAGCGTCATCTAGCGCCGGCTAGATGACGCTAGTACTTTCCAGGGATCAATACTCCGTTTTTATTGGGACCTGAGACTTACCTGACATTCATCTGGCACTACGTGGCCATTCTTAAATAAACCCCTTAGTAAAAAGGAAACACAGACTATTTTGAGGCTCTGAGCTGGGGATGGAATGTGACTATATAAATTAACCTCTAAGTATAGGTGCACTTTAGAAGCAGAACGCCAGGTAAAATTAGAAATGACAAGTACCTTCCCATCCCCATGACTAGACTAAAAATGATTTCCTTCATATGATTTTTGCAACTGCTCTGCACATAAAATAAAAGCTTTACTGTAGGACGGACTTTCCTCTTTCTCAGCATTAGGCTGACAGCTCTGCACTGACTGCATTTACCAGCAACCCATGGGTGCTGTGTATGTAGGTGCAGAGGTCACCTTGTATTCCTGGACTCACAACACTGCTGAATCCAAAGAAAACAGAAAAAAGAAAGTCCAGGCAAACCTAAAAATGGTATTTCCCTGACACTGTCCTCCCATGATCCTCTGCAGTGGTCCTGCGCTTTGGTGAAAGAGTAAATAAAAGAAACAACTCAATAAACTCAGAGCTGACAAATTAGCCATGGCTGTTTAAAGGATCATTATAGAACCAGCATTACGGCCCTATTAGCCAGGGCAGGGCAGGCCGCCAGCTTTTCAGCTGATTAGCATCCATTAGGAGCCGAGACATCTAATGTGCCGCATTTCAGATAACAATCAGCACACGGGATAATTATTAGCTAGAGATTAATGAAAGAAGAGTATAGCACAACTGACAGCAGAAGGAGAAGTGTGTTGTCCTGCAATGTAGAGGGGTCGTTTTTGCATACATCAGATTACTTGTCTCCTACAATTTGCATCCACTGGCCATTTATACAATATGGGTCTGTTGTAGATGTAATTGTTTTCTAACCTTTCGTCCTTTTAACATGTGACCACTGGATATTATCTAATAACTATAATTTTCTATTGAATAGTAGCATGTAGGACATGATGTGAAAAATCTGAGGTTTTGTGGTTAGCTAAAGCATGTAATTAGCTTCCTGGATGTGATAATATAGTCAAACTCGGAACATCTAAAAGACGCTAGGTCCGGCTTGCATTCCACCCCCTGGGGCATCCTGATTTGGGATGCCCCACTGTGTGAAGCTCCCCACAGTTGCCTGATATGCTCACCTTGCCAATGGTCCAACAGTGCATGTTCGGCCGCCGGTGGCAGCATCACTAGCATCATTCTCAGGCTATGTGGGGCCACGCCCACCCTAACTGAGTGCCCCAGGGCTGGAATGCAGAGTTCTGTTACTAAAGGAGAACTATAATTTGCCAGCTGCTCTGGCATCAGGCTGTATGTATTTTCATTAGACACTTCGCAGCTGATAAATCTGTTACTTTCTCCTGCTGCAGGGTGAACTTGTTAAATTCAGATACATAGGTTTCTGAATTATAAGGTTTACTCAGTAGTAGGAGAAATGGAGTTTGTATGTACGTTCTTGGAGGTTTCACCACACATCCTGGGTTTTGTTCCACTTCAACAGTATGACCAATTGTGTGCCCCCCCACCCCCGGTGCTCACTAAACTCACCATTGCCATGGCTCCCACGCTGGCCCATCCTTGCCCCGCTACCGTGCCCAGCCATTCATCTAGGAGCTGAGGCCGGAATTGTGCCACAATCGAATGGGGTATGTGGATGTTCCTGCTTCTGGTCCCTTTTGGCACCCCCTGTACATAAACAGGCCCACGGTGGACATTCCTATGCACGAGATACAGCACAATTTGTGGAGTCCCACATAGCGAAACTACAAATATGTGGATGCCCCCGAAAAAAGCTATACAACTATGATCACTATAAATTATGCTGAGGGGTCCTTTTGAGCAATAACTCAAAAAACAGCTACCTTGATCTATTACTAACAGATATAATTGAATACTACATTAATCCTATCACAAATAAGGCAAAAACAAAAAAAAACAACAGCATTACATAGACAATACTATGTGGTGTAAACCAAAATACCAGGATGATTTTACACATAGATCTATACTTCAACCTCATATGCAAGTCTTCAAACTTAAACATGCACGTTTACCTAAATAAATTAAGTTAAGCAAAGGGTCAGCACAGGGGCCAGTTTAGCTATAAAATGCGAAGCAGCAGAAACACGCACACGAATGAATGCATTTCATTTGTCAGCCATGCTGAATCGCTCATAGGTTTGAAAAATACTTACTTGCATGAGATCCGATTTTCCAAGCAAACGTTTTCTGAACCCCAAATGTTTATTCATATCCACAAGTCCCATTGGGTATTAGATTTCTAGATCTGATAATAAAGTTTGGTTGGTATGTAACAGATTTGTATTTCCTGATAGGGA